>JANAVB010037047.1:0-105722 GCA_029216955.1 Iris pallida
CAGCCAGGTTATGTTATGATTCCATGCAATGGCCCCCGAAGGGTGGTACATGGTAGTCCCATAAATGGAGATTCTAGGAAGCCCAATAAATGGGAGGATTCATGGAAGACTCTGTGATCATGAGAGTACATGTCACAAGTGATTCAATGAACCAATGAAGCATAGTGATACGCTATGGAAGTGAAACGCACAGAACATGAAGTACCCGATGCTCCCTGAAGGGATAACATCTCAAAAAGGGATCCATATAGTACTAATCCGTGTGACCAACGTGACAGTATCAAGTAAGGTAATTTAAAGTAGAAAAATAATTCTAAGCAGGATATAAAATGATCAAAGAATGTACTCGCCTGGTATCTGAGTGTCCGGATGAAATGTAATGTCCGAGGAGAGGTGTCTGGCTCCTAATCAGAACATCACAAGTCACAACAAGTCTAAAATGATAACAAAATGCAATTCAATGCATTCTAAATGAATCTAGGTCAATCTAGGCCAAAGTCAACTCTTGGTCAACTCTGGTCAACCCTAGAAGTCAAACTAGGTCAACTATAGTCAACTAGGTCAAACAAGTCTAAACTAGGTCAAACAAGCCTATATTAGCTAGTACACACCACTACAAGGCTATGCAAGCCTGAACCAAGCCTATCCCAACTATATCACAATATCACAATATAGCTATATGCTATATAACTAGCATACATTCAACATGTCTAACTTATTTATCAATAAACATATATATTTAGATACATTACATTAGGCATTCAATATTACATATATATACATATGCATATTTTACATACATTACATTATATATATATATATATATATATATATATATATATATATATATATATATATATATATATATATATATATATATATATATATATATATATATATATATATATATAATATATATATATATATATATATATATATATATATATATATATATATATATATATATATATATATATATTTTATATATATATATATATATATATATATATATATATATATATATACATATATATGTAGGCTACCTACATTGTATATACATTACTTACATATATTGATATTCATATATAATATATACATACATGTGTATATAGAGAGAGGGGAGGCATGTGTGTGTGTGTGGCTGATAGTGTAGTGTCAATGTGTGTGTGAGAGTGTGTGTCATGAAGGGTGTATGATAAACAGTGTGTGTGTACAAAGAGAGACAATGTGAGACTTAGCTAATAGGTGTGTGTACATGTGTAAAGAGTGGACTATGTGTGTATGAGTTTCCTGTGTACAGGAACATAGATAGGAATGTGTGTGTGAGCAGAGAGACTGTGATATAGGAATAGGACAGAGTGTGCAGGAAAAATGTGTGGCTGAAAACAGTAATAGAGAAGAGGAAGGAAAGGAAACCAATTCCAATTACAAAACAGTTTCAGTTTTAGAAAATAGGAAGGGAACCAATTCAGTTCAGTTTTAACAGAGGAAAGGGAAGAAAACCAATTCATTTGTATACCAACAGTTTCCAGTTTTCTGACCAAGGATTTCGAAATCCCAATTAAATCCAATATTCAATGGAAAAACACCCAAATTCGACCCATAGATAGAAAACATGTAGGAGAACAATTTTAGGATATAAAACCAACAATTATCATCATTTAAATAGGTTTAATTAGCTGCCTAAAATCAATTATCAAAAACTGGAAAAATAGAAAATGTTCATGTATCAAAAATTTAGGGAAAATTGGAAAACGTAATTCGAAAACAATTAAATTGCAAAATTAAAGGTTGGTAATGCATCCTAGATATATGCACGTGTCATTTAGTGTCAGAGTGTCACACCACAACGTGACACGATGTGTCCAATACGATTAAAACCATTTTAGCATACACAGACACTGCATAGCAGTGCACTGTCTCGTGCGTGTGTGCACTTAGTTCTAGGACACGACACAGGTGTCCAAGTGTCTCGTGGTCGTGTCCCTAGGTTCGCCTAGGGTCCAGCTACGTGTCCAATACCCTGAATCCCCGTGTCGAGTCGCACAAACGTGTCCAGGACAACGTATCAGAACCCGATTCAAACGACTGAACAGTCAATGCACAAACAGTGCGATGATGATTTCTCCCTCGACATGCCACGTGGTCATCTGAAACTTGACACGTGGCATGTCAGACACTGCCCCAAGGCGTGTGTCAAGTTTCGTCTCCAGTGGTCGCGTGTCGTGTCCGGTACAGCCCCCGAATAGCAGGGCAGCGTGTACAGTGAGTCAACCCACGTATTCGTGTCCCGATCCCGACACGACACGACACTAAAACCTACTCAGTCCCACAGAAATCCATAAGCAACACATAGGACAACAAATCCATTCAATTAGATTCCTGAAATTAGGTCGAAATGTCCTTTGGGATATTTCATCAAACACTTAGGTCTAGGTCGGATACGTGTCCGATACGGACACGAAATGGGTCCAAAATGCCACGAAAATCTAGGGTTAGCTAGGGGACACCTAGATCTAGGTCTCTTTGTAAAGAAATCCAGAATTTAAAGGAGTTTAGGATGATTTACCTAGTGGTGTCCAAATGCAAGAAAAGCTTCCAATATGAGGGTTCCTCCTTGCTAGCAAACTTCTTCAAATTGCACACAAACTGAGAAAAATCTCCACAAACAGCAAGTATACCTAGATTAGAAACTATTGCAATTTATTTGAGGGAAAAAGGAGATAAAATGGAATTTCTATGAATTAATGAAGTTGAGAAAATACCTCTTCCTTAACTTGTTCTTTCCTAAAGAGGCTAGCCCTAAATGGAGGAGAATATTTTTAGGGGAGATTCCTAATGCTAGTGTATCTAGCCGGCCAACATGAATTAGGGTTAGGGTTAGCTTAGTGGGTTGGGCTTTGGGCTCCTATGTGCCAAGTTGTTAATTAATGGTTCAACCATAAGTAATGGCTTATGACTTAACTAGTCTAACTTGAGTTTAATGACTAAACCCTAGGTTAACTCTAGTCTAACTAGGGTTACATGACCTAACCAAGTCCAACACAGCTAGGGTTAGCTTCTAGGTTAGCCTACTAAAGTCAATGCTAGTCAAAGTCAACCTAGTCAACTATCCTTCAAACAATTCCAAAATAAATCCTAAAAATTCCCATAAATTCAAATAAATTATAATAAATTCAAATAACCTTAAAAATAACAAAAATATCCTTAAACTAGAAATATGGTAGTGACAAATCTACCCTTTTTAAAAGAATTTTGTCCTTGAAATTGAAAGGCGAAATGTAACTGATGAGAAGGATAGAAAGTATACCTCACGGTCCAAAAAGATAAGGGTATCACTCGCGCATCTCATCCTCCTGCTCCCAGGTAGACTCTTCTGGAGAATGATGCCTCCATGCAACGCGTACCAAGGGTATCACCTGGTTCCTCAGAACCTTCTTCCGTCGATCTAGTATCTCCACTGGCTGCTCTGGATAGCTGAGAGAAGGTCCAACCTCAATCTCTGAATGATCGAGCACATGGCTAGGATCAGCCACGTACCGTCTCAACTGTGATACATGGAATACGTTATGGACCCCCACTAGTGTAGGTGGCAAGTCTAGCCTGTATGTCACGTTATCGACTCTTCCGCTGATAACGAAAGGGCCGATGGAGCGCGGGCTAAGCTTCCCGCCTCCACCAAAACGTATCGTACCACGAGTCAGAGATATCCTCAAGAAAACCTGGTCTCCAACCTAATCACAAGCAAGGTCTCAATTATTGAATAATAAAACATGATCAAAATTACAAACAAACAAACCTAAATCTAATCCTACTCTAATCTGTACCTCAAACCCCAACGGCCTCCGGTGGCTATCGGCCTAGTGCCGATGTCTGTCCTGCGCCACGCAAAGTCTGTCCCTGATGAGCTTCACCTTCTCGGCTGCGTCAACAACCATCTCTGGTCCCAGTAAAGCTCGCTCACCAACATCATCCCAAGATAAGGGTGTACGACACCTATACCGTACAGAGCCTCGAAAGGTGACATCTCAATGCTGGCCTGGAAGCTATTGTTGTAAGCAAACTCCACCAAATGTAGATGATCCTCCCAGGAACCTCCAAAGTCTAGGACGCACGTCCGCAGCATATCCTCAAGTGTCTGAATAGTCCTCTCTGACTGTCCGTCCGTCTGGGGTTGGTATGCAGTACTAAACTTGAGCTGAGTGCCCAAGCTGGTCTGCAGACTCCTCCAAAAATGGAAAGTAAAGCGACTATCCCGATCTGAGATGATGCTGACCGGAACCCCGTGAATCTTGACTATCTGTCGCATATACATCTCTGCCAGCCTCTCTATAGACGTACCCACCTTGAATGGCAAGAAGTGGGCCGATTTGGTCAACCTGTCAACGATGACCCAAATTACGTCTTTTTTTCCTGGTGTACGCGACAATCCGGATACGAAATCCTTAGTGATATGCTCCCATTTCTACTCGGGAATGGGCAGCGGCTGCAACAAGCCACCGGGCCTCTGCCTCTCTGCCTTGACCTGCTAACAGACCAAGCACCTAGCTACGAAGCGGGCCACCTTCCGCTTCATCCTGGACCACCAAACATGCTCCCTCAGATCTCGGTACATCTTGTTGGCACCAGGGTGTATAGAGTACTGAGATCTGTGGGCCTCCTATAAAACCTGCTCTCTGAGCTCTCCGCTGGGCACACATAACCTGGAACCGTGTCTCAAGGCACCATCCTCTGCAAGAGAAAACTCGCCATCCAGTAATCCTGCTCGAACCTGCTCTCGGAGGCACCGCAGAGCAACATCCTCAAACTGTGTCGCCTTGATCCTCTCCATCAAGCCTGACTGTATCTGCATGCCCCACATCTGCATCTGTACCCCGGGCACAATCACCTCAATCCCAACGCTCTCCAAATCAGCAAGCAAGTGACGGTCCATGGTCAAACACATGGCTATCGGGTACCTACTCAAGGCATCGACAACCACGTTGGCCTTCTCTGGGTGATACCGAAGTAGGATGTCAAAGTCCTTCATCAACTCTAGCCATCTGTGCTGCCTCATGTTCAGCTCCTTCTGAGTGAACACATACTTTAAACTCTTGTGATCTGTAAAAATCTCCACCCTCTCCCCATACAGATAATGCTTCCACAATTTCAGAACAAATATCACCGCTGCCAGCTCCAGGTCATGGGTAGGGTAGTTCTTATTATGGGGATGTAATTACCTGGAAGCATAGGCAATCACCTTTCCATGCTGCTACAACACACAACCCAGCCCCTTCCCTGAAGCGTCACTATAAATAGTTAATCCACCTGATCCTGAAGGCAATGTCAGAATCGGAGCTGTCGTAAGCCGCTTCTTCAACTCATCAAAAGCTGTCTGACACTCCTCTGACCAAATGAACTCAGCATCCTTCCGGGTCAACCGAGTCAACGGTTCTGCAACCTGGAAGAAATCCTGCACAAATCTCCGATAATATCCTACCAGCCCTAGGAAACTCCTGATCTCTGCCACTGAAGTTGGCACTGCCCATGCCTCAACTGCTACGATCTTCTTGGGATCAACTGAGATACCATCTCCAGTCACCACATGCCCCAAGAAGTCCACCCGGTCAAAGAAGAACACACTTGGAGAGCTTCCTATAAAGCTGCTCCTTCCTGAGAATCTCCAGCACTATCCTCAGATGCTCCTCATGCTCCTCCTCAGTCTTGGAATATATTAAGATGTCGTCAATGAACACCACCACAAACTGATCCAGGTACTGGTAGAACACCTTGTTCATTAGGTTCATAAATACTGCTGGTGCATTGGTTAGCCCAAACGGCATAACCAAAAACTCAAACTGTCCGTACCGCGTCCTGAAAGCGGTCTTGGGAATATCCTCCTCCTTCAACTTCACCTGGTGATATCCCGACCTCATATCAATCTTGGAAAATACTCGAGCTCCGCTCAACTGGTCAAAAAGATCGTCGATCCGCGGCAGTGGGTATCTGTTCTTGATCGTGAGGTTGTTGAGTTCCCTATAGTCAATACACATCCGTACTGACCCATCCTTCTTCGGCACAAACAACACTGGTGCACCCCATGGCGACGAACTCGAACGGATGAAGCCCTTGTCTTGCAGCTCATCCACCTGCTTCTTCAGCTCCACCAACTCACTATTGTTCACCCGATAGACATGCTGAGAGATGGGTTCCGCCCCTGGAACCAAGTCTATCGAGAACTCAATATCTCTGTCCGGTGGCAATCCAGGCAACTCCTCTAGGAAAACATCCATATACTCTGCTATCAAGGGGTATGGAATCGCCTGCTCCTCAACCGAGACTCCGCAGAAAACTCTGCTGCTCTGCTCTGCCTGACGTCTGGAGTACTCGAACTCTGGATCCCCCGGCACTCTGAAGAGAACTCTACCCCCTCTGCAATCAATGCTGGCATGGTGCATGCTCAACCAATCCATACCAAGTACTATATCATAGTTTGACAATGGCATTACGAGCAGGCTCACCTCCAACTCACGGCCTCCCAAAACTACACTTCGAACCTTACAAACATCACTCACGAGGATAATGCTACCCTCGGTCGTGATCTTGTAAGTCCTAGGCAATGATTCAGCTATGATACCATGTCTAATCACAAAAGATACTGATATGAAGCTATGCGAAGCACCGGAATCGAATAATGCAAAAGCTGGACTGGAGTCGAGAAGAACCGAACCTGCGATCAGCTCTCTTATCGCTTCTGCATCTCTGGCTACCATGGCGAAAGCTCGCCCCTGCTGGCCTCCCCTGGCCTGCTGCTGATGCTGAACAAATCTCTGCTGGTGTGTCGGCAGGGCTGGTCCCCCTCTGCTGGCCTGCTGGAGCTCTGACTGCTGCTCCCTGAGCTGCTCGTGCTATACGACACTCCCTCATCTGGTGGTCTGCTGAACCACATACTAGGCACTGGCCCAGTCTCTTCCGGCACTCATTGGTGACATGCCCGGGATTCTTGTAGTAAGCACAAGTGATCACCTGTCTCTGGCCCCGCTGGTACTGTCTCGGCTGCTGCTGCTGGTAAACTGGCCTCTGCTGGATCGGCTGCGGCTGGAACTTCCTCAGCTGCTGGTGCTGAAAGTGGGGCCTCTTGGCCTGGCCTTTGCTGCTGCTGCCCCCAACTGGGTCTTGCCCCCTCTTGAGCCTAAGCTCAAGATCATCCTCTGCCAATAAGGCTCCCGTCAAGATCTCCTCAAATGTGGCATCCCTGTTGCCCTTGGTCAAGGACTTGACCTCCTTGACCAGACCCTTCCGGAACCTCTGGGCCTTCGCCGTCTCGCTCAAGCCCTCTACGAATCTGCCGAGGCGGCCGAACTCCCCAGCATACTCCTCCACTGATAGGCTCCCCTGAACCAAGCTCTCAAACTGCGACTCCAAGGCTCGAAGCGTTGAATCTGGAAAGAACTTCTTCTTGAAGAAGCCCTTGAACTCCTTCCAAGTCTACCCAGCTACCCCCACCCTGGGGTCTGACTGATACCAGGTGCGAGCAAGATCTCGTATCCGGCTAGCTGCTGTCTCAATCTGGAGATCTGCCGGTATCCGGGCCAGACGGAAGATCTCCTCTATATGCTCGATCCACTCATCAGCATATAGGATCCCCTCTGTCCCCAGGAAGTCTCTGGGGCTCATCTTCTGGAACTGCTCTATTCCCGGTGTCCTCGGCTGCTGGACTGCTGGTCGAGCTGCGACTGTCGTAATGGCCAACTCTATGCTTCTGGCCTGTCGGGTCTGCTGCACCTCCATAAACTACTGGAACTAGGCGAATATCTGCACCGTATCCACGTATCCTGTAGGCGGCGGCTGCTGGAAAGGCATCTCTGCGATGACTAGGTCCTGCCTCCGAACCGGTGGAGGCATACCCCCTGCTGTTGCTGCTGTTGGAGTCTCAATACGAGCAGAGGTGGTAGGAGCTGCAGTCTCATATCTCTGCTGAACTGGCTGAGAGGTAGCAGACCCCTCTACAGCATCCCCATGAATGGTACGGTGCGACCGTGTCTCCACCATCGTGAAGATAGACCAACAAGAGTATCAATTTTTGAGAAAGAAGCGATATAACAAAGGCAGACAGTTAAAATTCAAAAGAATCGATTGACAATAAGGATTTAGATGGCAATAATAGAGTTTTTCCTAATGTGATTGAGTACCTTAAAAACTAATGTCCTATATCCTACTGCAGGCTGTAGTGATACTCTGGTTCGAATACCACTACACTTCTAGTCTAGACCTGCATGGGCCACCACTAAAAACGTATCACGACCCGTACCCTAGAGCAAGGGCATGAGACATGGGTACGTCCGGCCTACGCCGCAGTATCGGCGGTAGAACGCAGTCCTAGGTCACAACATCTAATAATATAAAGCTAAACAGTTTATACTCCCCGAATGGGGGTGACATAGCAATAAACAAACTCAATCACAGCTAAGAAAGAAGAAGCACGATATGATATAGAACTCAAGAAAAATATAGATGATCAAATAGTCTAAGATAACATCTCAGCAAATATCCAGAATACAAGTCCCATCTCTGAATATGAAAGAATATATACAACTCAGATCTCGAAGACAGAAATATAAAGTCTAACTACTAGCCTCAAGACAACATAAGTCGGATAAAGCCTAACTAAGCTAGTCTAGGCAATAGGGGTAATGTCCTCAGCTAGAGCTGGGTCCTCCTGAGAGTCCAGCTCACAAGTGTCGTCTAGGGCTGCCCCGTAGAAGGTATCCACACATGCCTCCTCCTCGTCCTCTGTAATATTTTCAACAGGACCAGTCAGGACAGGAGCGAGCACAATACATCTCAACAGTTCATAGCAGGTTAGAAAATATAATCATGCAGTAAAGTAAGATACAGTTACTGAAAGAATACAGTATGTAAACAGAGAGAGAACTGTAATAAAAATATCTACTATAAATAGAGACTAACAGTGGCTAGTGAGTCAGAGTACAATATAGACATGTAAATGGCATAGGATGATTCTGATGAGACACTACGGAATGATTCTGATGAGATACTACTTGGGTATTATTCACATGTCCACTTCTACTCCCCCGTACCCCCAATCAATACACAAGGATCCAGCCAGGTTATGTTATGATTCCATGCAATGGCCCCCGAAGGGTGGTACATGGTAGTCCCATAAATGGGGATTCTAGAAAGCCCAATAAATGGGAGGATTCATGGAAGACTCTGTGATCATGAGAGTACATGTCACAAGTGATTCAATGAACCAATGAAGCATAGTGATACGCCATGTAAGTGAAACGCACAGAACATGAAGTACCCGATGCTCCCTGAAGGGATAACATCTCAAGAAGGGATCCATATAGTACTAATCCGTGTGACCAACGTGACAGTATCAAGTAAGGTAATTTAAAGCAGGAAAATAATTCTAAGCAGGATATAAAATGATCAGAGAATGTACTCGCCTGGTATCTGAGTGTCTGGATGAAATGTACTGTCCGAGGAGAGGTGTCTGGCTCCTAATCAGAACAGCACAAGTCACAACAAGTCTAAAATGATAACAAAATGCAATTCAATGCATTCTAAATGAATCTAGGTCAATCTAGGCCAAAGTCAACTCTTGGTCAACTCTGGTCAACCCTAGAAGTCAAACTAGGTCAACTATGGTCAACTAGGTCAAACAAGTCTAAACTAGGTCAAACAAGCCTATATTAGCTAGTACACACCACTACAAGGCTATGCAAGCCTGAACCAAGCCTATCCCAACTATATCACAATATCACAATATAGCTATATGCTATATAACTAGCATACATTCAACGTGTCTAACTTATTTATCAATATACATATATATTTAGATACATTACATTAGGCATTCAATATTACATATATATACATATGCATATTTTACATACATTACATTATATATATACATATATATGTAGGCTACCTACATTGTATATACATTACTTACATATATTGATATTCATATATAATATATGCATACATGTGTATATAGAGAGAGGGAAGGCATGTGTGTGTGTGTGGCTGATAGTGTAGTGTCAATGTGTGTGAGAGAGTGTGTGTCATGAAGGGTGTATGATAAACAGTGTGTGTGTGTACAAAGAGAGACAATATGAGACTTAGCTAATAGGTGTGTGTACATGTGTAAAGAGTGGACTCTGTGTGTGTGTTTCCTGTGTACAGGAACATTGATAGGAATGTGTGTGTGAGCAGTGAGACTGTGATATAGGAATAGGACAGAGTGTGCAGGAAATATGTGTGGCTGAAAACAGTAATAGAGAAGAGGAAGGAAAGGAAACCAATTCCAATTACAAAACAGTTTCAGTTTTAGAAAATAGGAAGGGAACCAATTCAGTTCAGTTTTAACAGAGGAAAGGGAAGAAAACCAATTCATTTGTATACCAACAGTTTCCAGTTTTCTGACCAAGGATTTCGAAATCCCAATTAAATCCAATATTCAATGAAAAATACCCAAATTCGACCCATAGATAGAAAACATGTAGAAGAACCATTTTAGGATATAAAACCAACAATTATCATCATTTAAATAGGTTTAATTAGCTGCCTAAAATCAATTATCAAAAACTGAAAAAACAGGAAATGTTCATGTATCAGAAATTTAGGGGAAATTGGAAAACGTAATTCGAAAACAATTAAATTTCAAAATTAAAGGTTGGTAATGCATCCTAGATATGTGCACGTGTCATTTAGTGTCAGAGTGTCACACCACAACTTGACACGATGTGTCCAACACGATTAAAACCATTTCAGCAAACACAGACAATGCACAGCAGTGCACTGTCTCGTGCGTGTGTGCACTTAGGTCTAGGATACGACACAGGTGTCCAAGTGTCTCGTGGTCTTGTTCCTAGGTTCACCTAGGGTCCAGCTACGTGTCCAACACCCTGAATCCCTGTGTCAAGTCGCACAGACGTGTCCAGGACAACGTATCAGAACCCGATTCAAACGACTGAACAGTCAGTGCACAAACAGTGCGATGATGAATTCTCCCTCGACACGCCACGTGGTCATCTGAAACTTGACACGTGGCATGTCAGATACTGCCCCAAGGCGTGTGTCAAGTTTCGTATCCAGTGGTCGCGTGTCGTGTCTGGTACAGCCCCCGAATAACAGGGCAGCGTGTGCAATGAGTCAACCCGCGTGTTCGTGTCCCGATCCCGACACGACACGACACTAAAACCTACTCAGTCCCACAGAAATCCATAAGCAACACATAGGACAACAAATTCATTCAATTAGATTCCTGAAATTAGGTCGAAATGTCCTTTGGGATATTTCATCAAACACTTAGGTCTAGGTCGAATATGTGTCCGATACGGACACGAAATGGGTCCAAAATGCCACAAAAATATAGGGTTAGCTAGGGGACACCTAGATCTAGGTCTCCATGCAAAGAAATCCAGAATTTAATAGAGTTTAGGGTGATTTACCTAGTGGTGTCCAAATGCAATAAAAGCTTCCAATAGGGGGGTTCCTCCTTGCTAGCAAACTTCTTCAAATTGCACACAAACTGAGAAAAACTGCCACAAACAGCAAGTATACCTAGATTAGAACCTATTGCAATTTGTTTGAGGGAAAAAGGAGATAAAATGGAATTTCTATGAATTAATGAAGTTGAGAAAATACCTCTTCCTTAACTTGTTCTTTCCTAAAGAGGCTAGCCCTAAATGGAGGAGAATATTTATAGGGGGATTCCCAATGCTAGTGTATGTGGCCGGCCAACATGAATTAGGGTTAGGGTTAGCTTAGTGGGTTGGGCTTTGGGCTCCTATGTGCCAAGTTTTCAACCATAAGTCATGGCTTATGACTTAACTAGTCTAACTTGAGTTTAATGACTAAACCCTAGGTTAACTCTAGTCTAACTAGGGTTACATGACCTAACCAAGTCCAACACAACTAGGGTTAGCTTCTAGGTTAGCCTACCAAGGTCAATGCTAGTCAAAGTCAACCTAGTCAACCATCCTTCAAACAATTCCAAAATAAATCCTAAAAATTCCCATAAATTCAAATAAATTATAATAAATTTAAATAACCTTAAAAATGACAAAAATACCCTCAAACTAGAAATGTGGTAGTGATATTTGTCATTTAAAAGACTCGTCATTCTGTATTAGGTCAGACGATCCATGTCATTTCCTGAGTCAATCCACTCAGGGTGCTCATGATAAAGCTGGGAGCACTAAACTCTCGATTAGTTACAGAGGCAATATTATTGACACCATACGATATGATATTCATCCAACAAAAAGCTGTCAAAGGCCAAGCACTGGCCGGCTTCTTAGTTGTACATCCAATCCCAGAGTCATCCAAACTCTATGAAGATATTCCAAATGAAGTACTGGAATCCATTGTTGCCAAAGAAAACTCTGTATGGCGGATGTTCTTCGATGGCACTTCAAGGACAGGTCCTAAGGGTCAGATCATCGCAGGAGTAGGGATAGTCTTGATCTCTTCGGACAAGCTAGTCATCCAGCGTGCCTATTCCCTCACAGGACCGTGCTCCAACAATGTGGCAGAGTACAATGACCTCATTAAGGGACTCCAGTTAACAAGATAAATAGGATAGAATGCCTCGAGTCCTATGGCGATTCAAAACTCATTGTCAACTAGGTCCGAGGATAATATGAGGTTCGCCATGAGGACCTGATTCCTTATCATAAAGTAGTTTTGGATACTATTTCAACCTTCATCGAGTTCTTCATAGAGCATGTACCTCGATTACAAAATCTAGAGGCGGATGCTCTGGCTGGCCTTAATGCCTCATTGGCGGGACCTCTCGGAACTCAATACTTCTCTACAGTGATTGGCTTGGATCTGGTGTGTCCCAAAAATAACCTGTGCATGTGTCTGAACCATGTCATGCTTGCAGACACCGGTGTCGACATCAGAGACTAGCGATTCATATTCATAGATTTTGCGGCCTACGGGAGCCTCCCAGACGATCCAAAAGAAGCTGTGTCGATCAAAAGGTGCTCTTTCCGATTCTACTATGACACAGCTACCAAAATATCGTATCGTCGTTCTTACAATGGGATTCTTCTTTGATGTTTATCAAACGAGGAGGCAGCCGAAGCTCTGCGGGAGGCTCATGATGGCACATGTAGAGCTCATCAACCCGGCACTAAGCTACAGAATCGACTCCGACGTATGGGCTATTAGTGGCCTACTATGATGACAGATGCTATTGAGTACGCCAAAAAGTGTCGTATTTTCCAGCTGTACGCTGACTTCATCCATCGACCCTCGGAGTTTCTACACCCCACGGTCACCTTCTGGCCATTCGAAGCCTGGGGTATGGATATAGTCGGACCTATCACCCCTCCGTCATCTAGAGGACATCGCTTCATCTTAGCAATTACCGACTACTTCTCTAAATGGGCGGAGGCTATACCTCAGTCAGAGGTGAAGAGTTTGAAGGTGATCATCTTCATCAAACACCATATTATTTACCATTTTGGGGTACCCCGGAGGATCATCCACAACAACGGACAGCAATTCATAAGCCATGCATTCAGTCGGTTCTATGATAGGAATCGCATTCAAAGCATGGCATCGATCGCTTATAATCTGGCGATAAATGGATTGGCTGAAGCGTTCAATAAAATAATTGTCAAACTACTCAAGAAAGTTGTGCCATCTAATAAACGCAACTAGGACGAGAAGTTGGGCGAATGCCTTTGGGCTTACCGCACAATGGTACGAACTCCGAAGGACAACACATCGTTTTATCTTGTCTACGAGAGCGAAGCATTGCTACCTCTTGAAATCTAGATCCCCTCACTACGAGTAGCCAATACGAACCAGTTGACGGAAGAAGACAATCAACGTCGCCGGTTACAAGAGTTGGAGGTGCTGGACAAAAAAATGCATCTTGGCTCAACAGCGCATCGAGCTCTATCAGGCTCGTATTTTACAAGCTTTAAACAAGAAGGTCAAACAAAGGTATTTCCATGTAGGTGACCTTGTTCTACCAGTTAGAAGGCCAATGGTGATGACTCATAAGACACCAGGAAAATTTGAACCCAAATGGGAAGGTTCTTTCATCATTGAGACGGTGTACTCTAACGGGGCCTACCGACTCGCAAAACCTAACGAAGACTTGTTCATGATGCCAATCAATGGCAAGTTCCTAAAGAAGTATTATTTTTGGAATCCCTTAATTTGTACTTCCATATTCTCTATAAATTTTACCATCAAATTTATACCCTTTGTCTGGAACCCAGCTGTTTTGGGACATTCTCTTATCAAACTCCAGTAGAAAACATCTATGTCCATATCACATCTGAGTTGTTTCCTACATCCTCATAAACCTCAATCTTCGTTCTCAGTAAGATGAAGCTAAAACCAGTGTTTACCACGTCCACATTGCCTCTGAGTAAACACCCCATTTAACAACCCCTATATTGCTACACCCTGCCTATAGAACATCGACGTTCATATCACCTCTGAGTTGTTCTTTGCATCCACATATAGTCTCTTCTTACCACGTCCATATCACCTCTGAGTGAGAAAACTCTATCACCAACCCCATGTTTACCATGTCCACATTACCTCTAAGTAAACATGATTGGTTCCCTCTCCCAACTTATCATCTGTACCTAAAATCCAAGGTGCGCCAATGATGATTAAGTTCACAAAACCATGCGTTCATGATAAATGAGCAAACAAAAGTTCTTTATTTCTTTCTCCATAAAAAAAGTAAAAGACTACATTTGCATAAAGAGAAAACAGACTATATCTTAGCAAAATACAAGTAAGGAACATTAAGACAAGAAAAAAAATTATTTATTTCCCCAAGAATGGCGACTACAAGAAAGTCGACGAGACCCCAGATTTAAAGAGAATGGTTACGCTGGGGCAGGTACCACTCCCTCAACCATCGTGCATAGAAGGTTCCAACTGATTGAGGTCCTCTACAGGAGCCAGATGACTGGAGCTCCCGACTCCACTACCTTCCGGTGCTGGTTCCTCCTTAACAGCAACTTTAACTTTTAGAAATATTTCCTCCTTAATGGTCATCAGTTCCTCTTTAATATAGGAAGAAGGATCTTCCTCTTTAACGATGACCTCAGCATTCGGTGACATTGCAACAAAGCAAAAGGGAAAGAAGCGTTAGCAAAAAAACTCAGCCCCTTTTTATAAAGAGTTAAAAGATATGCGCAGTTTAGCAGCGGCACATATAAACTGTCGTGCATCGAAGTCTCGGCGCATCATCAGGACAAGAAGTCCATGTGCGTTAACTAAGATCCACCGCAACGCATCCCCAGGATCGAAGTCCATGCGCATTGTTAGGAAAGCTTCAGCGCATCATCGACACCAAAGTCCATGCGCGTTAACTAAGGGTATTTTGGTCATTTTGTGACTTTCGAATTATTTAGAATTTTGATTAATTGGTGAATTTTAGATTATTTTAGTAATATTTAAATTGATGTATTATGATTTTGGTCATTTTTTATATTTTAATATTTTAGGAAAATTTTATATTTTTAATATTGTTTTTATTAAATTTGTTTAGTCGGGTTTGTGTTTCGTCTCGTTCCGACTTGTATTGTGACCCGAGTAGCTTAAACTCTATATGGGATCCAATATTAAGTTAAGCATGGCCCACAAAACCCAACATTTAAGTTATTTAGTTAGACTAATTTTTATCATGTTAGAATGGTTAAGTTAGACACTCAAAACTAGATCCTTTTGACCCCAAACTTAAACCTAGTCAAGACTTAACCATATGAGACTAGAGAGGGGTAATTAGGACATTTCCCATTAGCCCTAATGGACTCTTTATGGCAGTCACCATTAGGGGAGAATGATTCATTTCATTCATTACAATCTTGCCTCTTTTATTTTTCTTTTGTTCTTCCCTAATTTTAGAGAGCCTTCCCTTTGATTTGATCTCCAAATAAAATCATTCCTTCACCAAATCTTCCCTCAATCATTCTCATTCTCCAAGGGAAGGGTGCTACCAAGGATTGGAAGAGAAGTGCAAGAAGGAGTGTCCAATTTGAGGGATCTTCGTATCGGAGCCGTGTCCTAAAGGATTTCATTGGGATTCCACTCCCAATAGGTAAAACCCATCGTCTAAATCGATTTTCTTTTATATAAATTAGTTTTGAATTCTTATGATCCATTCTCATGCATGTGTCCCATTTAAATTTAAATTTGAGGCCATTTGGAGCTCTCTTGAGGATTTTAGATATGTATCTTGTGTCCTACTTGATAGATCCCAAATTAGGACACCCCATGTATATGTATGTATGATAATAGTTTAAATAGATTTTTAAATTTAGTTTTAGAATGGCTAGAGAGTGGATTGATCTTAGTTAGGATAGTTAGAATGAGTTTCATTTGGATACCTATGTTTGTATCCAAGTATCTTGGCCTATATGTGTTCTTTTGTCCAAAATAACTCAAATTCGTCATAATATTCATCCACATTTTTATTAACCAAAGCAACTTAGAAATGTCATAACTTTTAGCTTATAACTTTGATTTATTTTTCTTTTTTAAAAGAACCGTATCGAAGTTAGCTTTCCAAATATATATTTTAATAAGCCAAATTCTTTCTGTAACTTTCTGTAGAATTATTTGAGTGTCAGCTGTACGAAAGACAAACGTGTTTCGGTATTTTCGTAATTTCGGGAGCTTTCGGACACGAAAATTCGATCCGTAAAGTTTCGGAAAGCTAACACGAAGGGCTACAACATACTTTAATCCTATAATTTAGTAGAGGCCTAATTGGTACAGTATTGGTTTTAAGTAGAAGAGTGACTATACGATATATGCATTTTGTGTAACTTATGAGCCTATGTAGTATGGGTATTAAATGAATATAGAGTATGTAATACATGATATGTTAGATGAATGAAATGATATATATATGATATATATCCTCTTTACATTAATATATATATATGGTTGAATACAAGCATGTAGGAATACAATTAATGTAATGTATATAAGCAATGCATAAATGCATGAATGAAAGAATGATATACAATGTATGCATGGAAGTATATAATGAATGCTAGATATAAATGCAAGGTATATATGTAATGATAGATATGAATGCATAATATATAAATATTAAATGCAATATCAGATTTCATATGTAGACATAGAACCAATGCATAGCTGATATTTAGATTGAATGTTAGTTCATTTTAGGTTGTTCGAACACTGAACTGTCCATGTAAGCATATATACCTTCTTTTTCCTATTGCCAAGCCAATTTCAATTTTTAATATAGTGGAATGTCTATGAATGTAATATTAACCTTCAACCCCTTAATTCAAAATGTTAGTTAATTTCAGTATTAGACAATGCATGAGCTGTATGCATATATGATGTTGGCTTAATGGCAGATTTCAGATAACATGGTTCATTTTATGTGGTTAGTTACACCAGTTTATGGGATAGCTCACTTTAGTTTATATGCAAACGTGGAACTAAACTGAGAATAAACTTTACCCTCTGCACAAGGACACCACACTTTATGTCAACCACCATGCCATGTAACCCTTCTCTAAATGATTGCTATAATGTATATAGATTTATGTAGAGTATAGATGCATGTTAGTTATAACTTAAATATTCTCTACTCTAATGTATATAGATGTATACTTGTAGCCATGCATGTTAAGTATAATACATGTGTAATGTAGATGGGTTAGCTTTGTGCCATGTGTGGTGTAAACTCAAACTAGTGTTGATTTCTCTTTTCATGTACACCTCCATGTTCACACACACACACACATAGCTTTACATGTTAGTTCTTTTCTCTTATATATATATATATATATATATATATATATATATATATATATATATAATGTTGAATATGCATGAATGTGATGTATCTTGATATGTGACTTGTGTTGGCTTGTATAGCCTTGGATTTATATGGTGTGTACTAGCTAGGGTAGACGGGTTAGGCCTAGTGAGACTTCATTGAGTCTAGGTTGACCCAGTTGACCTAGCTTTGACTAGATAGTTGACTAGAGTTGACCAAGTGCTGACTTTAGCCTAGTTTGACCTAGACAGCATGTAGATGCATTGTAGCAGTCTATTTTCTTATTTTAGACATGTTGTAACTTGTGTTGCTCTGATTAGGAGACTGACACCTCTCCTCAGGCAGTATACCCTCTTCGGACATTTAGTTATCAGGCGAGTACATTCTCTGACCGTTTCATACTTGTCAGGATTTATATTCTTGCTCTAGATTACTTTACTTGATGCTGACACGTTGGTAGCACGGATTGGTACTATATGGATCTTTTTATGAGATGTTATCTCCCTCGGGAGCATCGAATACTGCATGTTTTATGCGTTTCACGAATCATCACGTATCTCTATGCTTCCATTGATTCACGAATCGCTTGTGACACATGTACTCTCATGTTCACAGAGCCATCATGAATCACCTTCACGTATCACTCATTTTTATGAGCCATGTGAAGTTTCATGAATCTTAACATAACTTGAACAGATCCTTGTGTATTGATTGGGGATGGGGGAGTAGAAATAGGCATGTGAATATTATCCAAGTAGCTATAGTCATGAATCACTCTTAGCTGTAGTCATGAATCTCCTATGCCATTCACATGTTTATATTTTACTCTGACTCACTAGTCACTGCTAGTTCTCTATTTATAGTAGATATTTCCTTACAGTTATCACCTTTACTTCATATATTCTCTTTCAGTGTTTCATGTATCTTACTCTATTGCATGCTTTATTTTTCCTAACTTGATATGAACTGCGTGAGATATATTGTGCTCGCTCCTGTCCTGACTAGACCTGTTGATAAATTTTACAGATAGCTTGGAGGTTGCCTGCTAGCCTAGAGGAGACACGGTAGAGGTTGTATAGATAGTTATTTTAGTTGTCTTGAGTTGTATTTACTTTATGGATTACTGTATTTGAGATTTGAGATATTTTCTGGGTTTGTGTATCTTAGACACTTAGACTTCTATCTGTGGTATCTCTTTGTGGATTTCATATTTTATCTATCTTTTATCATGCTCTACCTTAGATGTGATTGAGACTGTATTTGTTATGTCACCTCCATTCGGAGTGTATATACTGTATAGGTACCTTTATATTGTTAGATGTTTGACCTAGGACAGCGTTCTACCGCCGACACTGCGGCGTAGGCTGGACATACCCACTTCTCGTGCCCTAACTGTAGGGTACGAGTCATGACACATTTTTAGTGGTGGCCTATGCAGGTCGAGTTTGTGTAGTGGTATTCGAACTAGAGTACCACTACAGCCTGCAGTAGGATTAGGATATATTTTTGAAGGTACTCAATCACAGTTAGGATCCCTTGAGAGATTTCTGGGATGATCCTTGAAAATCTCATTATAAAATATCTCGAAATTTGATTCTAATAGTTTATATTTATCTTTCTTGGTTAGTTAATGAATTTAATTTTTGGGTATCCATTGTTGATTTAATTTAATTTTTGTCAAGATGAAATTATATGGGCTAGGTCATCTAAGTTATGGAATCTAGTCTTCCACAGTCACATTAGCCAGCATGGTGAGGACATATAGTCTGACTTTGGATATATTTCTCGGGTGTGGGAATTTAAGGTTTTCGCAGCCAAGCTAGCGGCATCGCAAAAAATTTAAATACCATGATTCTAGAGGTATGTGCCTAAGTCGAGGACTTTGTGATTATCGTAGCCTTGCTTACTAGTATGACGAGGATTTAGAATACCATGATTTTGGATAGACGCATATGATTATCAGATTGTACCTTAAATGTTCTTGAACATGTTTTCTCTACTTTTGTTTCAATCATTCTCAAAAAAAAAGAATTATTGTTTGTTTTGTTTGTTTTGCTTCTCATTATTTAACTTAGGAGTAGCTTTAGCTGTATTATAAACCTTGTGTAACTTCTTACTATGAATTTTTTCTTAATACAATGAATCCATGATTTTTCTAGACCTTATCTTGGATTTGATATTATAGCTCTGGTTTCAAAATGGTTCCTTCTTTTAAACAGATAAGCAGAACAGATTTTATCATTATTTCCTTCTTGCCATTATTTCTTGTATTACCTTAAATATATATATATATAGTGGACACAGATACTTGCCTGACACGTATGCATGCTACACTTGATTACCAACCTATCTAAATGCATATTAATATGTTTGATGTTAATTTCTCAAAATTCCAATATTTCTAATATAGTACAGTATCAGTGACTAGTTCTCTGTTTTCCAGATTAAATTCGTAAATTAAATGTAAATTTCATGTAATTAGTCGTTGTTTACATCACTGCACATGTATGTTATATACAGGATTTCAAGTTTTAAAGAAATTGGTTGAGTTTTGTGTTTGAATTTGTTAAATCTGAGACTGTGTGCATATTAACCCTTTAAGCCTGAATTCTAAGTGATTAGTCAATTTGCAGTTTTTTTTAAATGTAATATTTTGAGCCGTATACATTGTTGTATGTAGGGATATAATGTTAGGTTTCATACTCTTACATGTTAGGTTGTGGTTGTGGTAAACGTTGGGTTGGTTTTGATGTTCGAATTTCTCTAAAATCCTGAAAACTGAATACATGTTAACATTTTTACATTGCTTTCAAATGTGTAGTTCAATTTCGTATTAATATGTAATTTTGAACTAAACTAAATGATTGAACCCTTCATTTCAAGTTTTAACCCATGTACACTTGACACTCTACACTAATGTTCACAACTGCCATGCAAACCTAACCCTTCATCTCCATGTTATGTTCATAAATCTATATATATATATATAAATATATATATATATATATATATATATATATATATATATATATATATATATATGTAGGGATATAATGTTAGGTTTCATACTCTTACATGTTAGGTTGTGGTTGTGGTAAACGTTGGGTTGGTTTTGATGTTCGAATTTCTCCAAAATCCTGAAAACTGAATACATGTTAACATTTTTACATTGCTTTCAAATGTGTAGTTCAATTTCGAATTAATATGTAATTTTGAACTAAACTGAATGATTGAACCCTTCATTTCAAGTTTTAACCCATGTACACTTGACACTCTACACTAATGTTCACAATTGCCATGCAAACCTAACCCTTCATCTCCAAGTTATGTTCATAAATATATATATATATATATATATATATATATATATATATATATATATATATATATATAAAAAAAATATATATATATATATATATATATATATATATATATATATATATATATATATATATATATATATATAGTTTATGCATACATGTTATAATGTATATAGATACATAATTAAATCTCTTCCTCTCTATATATATAGATATACATATATATATGGTTAGCCATGCATGTTATGAGTAAATAGCTTGTGCCTTGTAGACTGTTTAACCAATATGCCATGAATAGTGTAACTTGATAGCTATTGTTTTGAGACCCAAATCCTCCTATACACTTTCATGTATATTTCACACACAAGCCTACTATCTAACCATATGAACATGTCCACATACACCCATACACACACTATCCACATAACCTTTACATAATGTTAGCTTTTCCCTCTCTAACACTCTCTCTTTCTATATATATTATATTGTGATTGGATTCAATGCTATTGACTTTCGTTCCTTAAACTTTTGGTTTTGATTTTTATTAAATAGTACCCCTTTATAGATGATTAGTAGTTATCTTATTTTATTTTTGATAATTACCAGTTTTCATATAGGATGGTAGACTGCCTTACAGCCTTGATGATTGTTGTTTTTGTAACTTTTCTAGTTCAACACCCTTGATTGCTTGTATATTTTGATACCCTATGATCGTTTTGGTCTAGTGTGACTAGTATACCTAGATGAGATTTTCATTACCACCGTATGCCATGACCCTGTACGTCGTTCTTTTAAATTGTATGATTGATTAAGTTTTGAGACTTTGATTGTGGGGGTTTGACCTAGAAGGGGTAGGAACATTTTAATTTCGATGACGAAATTTTCTAAGGAGGGTAGACTTGTAACACCCACTTTTCTAAAATGAGGGTAATTTTAAACTTTTGTAAAAGTTTATTATTTAATAATAGGATTTATGATTTATAAGAATTTTTAATTAATTTAATACTATTTAATATTGGTGAATTATAATTTTGATGTGTTAGCTAGTGAACCCTAGAACTGTTGAGCCTAGAGACTAACCATGACCATGTGGACCTAACCATGTGATTAGAATGACTATTTACAACTTTTTAGGCTAAAGATATTTTGGTCATTTTGTGACTTTCGAATTATTTAGGATTTTGATTAATTGGTGAATTTTAGATTATTTTAATAATATTTAAATTGATGTATTATGATTTTGGTCATTTTTCATATTTTAATGTTTTAGGAAAATTTTATATTTTTAAAATTGTTTTTATTAGATTTGTTCAGTCGGGTTTGAGTTTCGTCTCGTTCCGACTTGTATTGTGACTCGAGTAGCTTAAACTCTATATGGGACCCAATATTAAGTTAAGCATGGCCCACAAAACCCAACATTTAAGTTAGTTAGTTAGACTAATTTTTATCATGTTAGAATGGTTAAGTTAGACACTCAAAACTAGATCCTTTTGACCCCAAACTTGAACCTAGTCTAGACTTAACCATATGAGACTAGAGAGGGACAATTAGGACATTTTCCATTAGCCCTAATGGACTCTTTATGGCAACCACCTTTAGGGGAGAATGATTTATTTCATTCATTACAATCTTGCCTCTTTTATTTTTCTTTTGTTCTTCCCTAATTTTAGAGAGCCTTCCCTTTGATTTGATCTCCAAATCAAATCATTCCTTCACCAAATCTTCCCTCAATCATTCTCATTCTCCAAGGGAAGGGTGCTACCAAGGATTGGAAGAGAAGTGCAAGAAGGAGTGTCCACTTTGAGGGATCTTCGTATCGGAGCCGTGTCCTAAAGGATTTCATTGGGATTCCACTTCCAATAGGTAAAACCCATCATCTAAATCGATTTCCTTTGCATATAAATTAGTTTTAAATCTGTAGGATCCATCCTCATGTATGAGTCCCATTTAGATTCAAATTTGAGGCCATTTGGAGCTCTCTTGAGGATTTTAGATATGTGTCTTGTGTCCTACTTGATAGATCCCAAATTAGGACATCCCATGTGTATGTATGTATGATAATAGTTTAAATAGATATTTAAATTCAGTTTTAGAATGGTTAGAGAGTGGATTGATCTTAGTTAGGATGGTTAGAATGAGTTTTATTTGGATACCTATGTTTGTATCCAAGTATCTTGGCCTATATGTGTTCTTTTGTCCAAAACAACTCAAATTCGTCATAATATTCATCCACGTTTTTATTAACCAAAGCAACTTAGAAATGTCATAACTTTTAGCTTATAACTCCGATTTATCTTTCGTTTTTTTAAAAGACCGTATCGAAGTTAGCTTTCCAAATATATATTTTAATAAGCCAAATTCTTTCTGTAACTTTCTGTAGAATTATTTGAGTGTTTGCTGTACGAAAGACGAACGTGTTTCGGTATTTTTGCGATTTCGGGAGCTTCCGGACACGAAAATGCGATCCGTTTAAAGTTTCGGAAAGCTAACACGAAGGGCTACAACGTACTTTAATCCTAGAATTTAGTAGATGCCCAATTGGTATAGTATTGGTTTTAAGTAGAAGAGTGACTATACGATATATGCATTTTGTGTAACTTATGAGCCTATGTAGTATGGGTATTAAATGAATATAGAGTATGTAATACATGATATGTTAGATGAATGAAATGATATATATATGATATATATCTTCTTTACATTAATGTATATATATGGTTGAATGCAAGCATGTAGGAATGCAATTAATGTAATGTATGTAAGCAATGCATAAATGCATGAATGAAAGAATGATATACAATGTATGCATGGAAGTATATAATGAATGCTAGATATAAATGCAAGGTATATATGTAATGATAGATATGAATGCATAATGTATAAATATTGAATGCAATATCAGATTTCATATGTAGACATAGAACCAATGCATAGCTGATATTTAGATTGAATGTTAGTTCATTTTAGGTTGTTCGAACACTGAACTGTCCATGTAAGCATATATACCTTCATTTTTCTATTGCCAAGCCAATTTCAGTTTTCAATATAGTGGAATGTCTATGAATGTAATGTTAACCTTCAACCCCTTAATTCGAAATGTTAGTTAATTTCAGTATTAGACAATGCATGAGCTGTATGCATATGGAATATTGGCTTAATGGCAGATTTCAGATAACATGGTTCATTTTATGTGGTTAGTTACACCAGTTTATGGGATAGCTCACTTTAGTTTATATGCAAACGTGGAACTAAACTGAGAATGAACTTCACCCTCTGCACAATGATACCACACTCTATGTCAACCACCATGCCATGTAACCCTTCTCTAAATGATTGCTATAATGTATATAGATTTATGTAGAGTATAGATGCATGTTAGTTATAACTTAAATAGTCTCTACTCTAATGTATATAGATGTATACTTGTAGCCATGCATGTTAAGTATAATACATGTGTAATGTAGATGGATTAGCTTTGTGTCATGTGTAGTGTAAACTCATAACTAGTGTTGATTTCTCTTTTCATGTACACCTCCATGTTCACACACACACACACATAGCTTTACATGTTACTTCTTTTCTCTTATTGTAACGCTCCAGTCCCAAAATACGTAGGACCAAGTACGTGTACATGTCAGCTGCACATATACGAAGAATACTCCAATATATGGAATCCTCATATACGCACATAAGCTGTAAATAAAATAATAACAGGCCAGAATAACAAATCTAATCTCATCACACCTCAACACAGAAGATAATAGAGTCCAAATAAATAAATAAGAGTATCCAAAGATAGCCGGGTGAACATACTCACTCCAAACAACTATGAAAAATAGTCTAACAAGATCGGAGTCCAACCTCCACAAAATAGAAAGAAATGAGATGTAAAAATAATGTCCACTAATGTCTCAAATATAAAATAAACTAGAAATTAGTAGTGACTGCCTCGTCATCGATGTAAGATGGATCCAGAGCCGCTCCGTACTCCTGCAGAAAGTCGTCTAATCCTTGAGAGATAACCAGGTCCTCAGGAGACATAGCAAGATACAAGAAAACACCATGCCATATAAACTGTGATAATATAATAGAAAGAAAAGGGATGCATCCAATAGGGTGCCTACCAGTTCTACAATGACAATGCAGTTAAGAACATACCTTCAACGCATGGGTATCTGGCTCAGTAGCAGTAACTCAGGTATGGCCCCATCAGGATACCAGAGACCTCAAAGCATTACATTCCTCGAATGTCAGAGGCCAACAGTATCAGTAATCGGAAAGTGCATAAGGACCCATACGTTAAGGAAACTGTTTTCCCCACCCAATGCCTAGTAGGGTCACATCCATGCCTCATGAACCTCTAGTAACTGCCAAGTCTTCTAGCTTGCAATTCTATTGGCAGTTACTCTTATCCGTCGTACGCACCATACGTATCGGTGGCCAGCCGTCTACGCGGATACGTGTCCTACATGTGACTCATAACACATGGTAAGCAAGTATCAAGGCCGTACGAGATATACCAATACCTCAATATCAATGGGTGGTCACTAGATTAAGTCATTGCAAGAGAAATAAATAAAGCGAGTAAACCGACCGATAGAGTCGCTTGTAGCCAAGTGTGACTTGGACGCACAGTTTTATAATATCAAGAAAAGAACTGCTGAGAATAACAACTAAAAATAAGAATATAATAATCACAGAGTAAAGTGGCAAGGTATCTTGCCTGCGGTATGAGAAGGGCAAATCCAAGAGTAGCAAGTGTCAGCACCAAAATTCACAAATCACAGATGACTCCAGACGCTGAAGCAAACATCAAAAATGATCTCGGTGAAGAAAATATACCAAGAAAATGCCTGTCCAAAAGTTAAATTCTGGAACAGGGGCAAAATCGTAATTTCGAATCAAAACGATGTCCGTCGTTGGACTCGCTTTGCACCGAAACGCGTGCCAAAGTCTACGTCTCTAAAGTTGTCAAACTATATGTCTACGATTTCAATTTGAGGAGAGGAACTCAATGGTATGTCCAGTTTTGGATTCCGATGAGCCGTGTACAAATTCGCCCGTTTGAGTGGGTCGCGGGCCCGCTAAAAAGGGGTTCCAATTTGACCTTTTCAGAATTGAATTAAACTTGGCATACAGGACCAAAATTTCGATTCAAACTTGTTGGCATAAGTTTCGCCTCGATTCGACGACTGTACACGAAGTTATGGACAAGTTTACAAATCGCCGATACGGGGGTATCTCGACGGATACGCGTTGATTCCATCGCGCATACGCGACGAAACTGAGTTCCGTCAGTTCCCACACGTCAGTGACGTCCATACGCGCCTTTCGATGCATATAGCGCACTACCACGTTGCTCGGTTTCTCGGGGCGCTCGCCATATCGGACAAAATTCAGAAAATTAATATAACTTACCACAGGTTTTTCCTCAACTTCAATATCAATCTACTTTTTACACGCTAATTGAAACAATGATTCAGAAGATGCGTTGCAATCTCGGTTAGGTTGTCTTTTACTGTTTTCAATTAGTTCCTACATTACTTTACTATACAGCAAGAAAATTGGCCGACAAGTTGTCGTTTTAAAACAGTTTTATAGTATTACAGAAAACAGATTTTTGTTCAACTTCGTCTCAAATTTTTCGAGCAAGTCGATGGGTTGTTTTTGAAATCCACCTGGAGGATCTCGAAGAGGGTCAAGTCTACTTTCCAAACAATCTTACGGATCGAAAATCGGTGCCACGAGTAAAAAGTTACATCGTAGAGAAGTAGGGTACCTTGAGTGGGAAAACTGCTCCGTGGGTGACGCGGGGCTGATTTCCGATGCTCCGTTTGTCGTGCACAAAGCTCCGCCACTGGTGAAACGAATTCGTAGTTGAAGAGGGTATAATCAGCCTCAACTTTCGTTTTGGAAGTTTAGGATTTTGAGGCTTGTGGAAAAAGTTGTATTTATATCAACTTCAAGCAAAACCTAATACATGTGGTTTTAGGATTGAGGGATCCACGGTTGTGGGTAGAGCCTGGTTTGTCGTGAGTTGCTGCTTCAGCAGCTAATATATAGGGGATGGGGCCCGTCCACTTTAAGTGGGTGGGTGGGTTTATATATATATATATATATATATATATATATATATATATATAAAAAAAAAAAAAAAAAAAAAAAAAAAAAAATATAAAATATATATATAAAAAATATATATATATATATATATATATATATATATATATATATATATATATATAACTAAAAACCCATTCTACTCTAAGCTGTCAATCGGCCAAGCCTGGCCGCCCTTGGCTGAGTGTGGGCCGGGCCCCACTCTCTCTTTTTTTTTTACTTAAACAATTATAACTATTTATATTTATATATATCACAATATAAGTATATATATATATATATTAAGTTAGCAATAAATTCTCAAAAATTTACAAACAAATTCATAAAAATCCTAAATTTTATTATATTCCTTATTTAATAGGAATACGCACATGCACACATATAATAATATATATATATACACACCTACATTAATTATACTAATAAACTAGTAGCATATAAATCCATAACTAATGAAATACATAACAAAAAAATTACTTAAAAGTATAAAAATCAAATATAAATTATGGGGGTTTACATCCTACCCAACTTAAAGAAAATTTCGTCCTCGAAATTAAACTATGGTCGGAGGATCGAATGCAATGCAAGGAAGTTAATAGTAATCTAAAAGCTTAACTGCAAGACATACCTTCGTCTTCGAACAAATGCGGGTAGCGGTTTCGAATGTCATCCTCGCGCTCCCAAGTAGACTCCCCTGGCGAGTAATGCTTCCATGCCACGCGAACCAACGGAATAGATTAATTCTGCAACACCTTCACTCGATGATCGAGGATACCTACTGGTTGCTCTTCGTACGACAAACTCGGTCCAACTGTGATCTCGGAGTGATCAAGCACATGATTGTCCGTCACGTACCTCCTCAGCTGAGATACGTGGAATACGTCATGCACTCCCTCTAGCGACGGTGGCAAGGCCAATCTATAGGCAACCTCTCCAACACGTTTCAAGACATCGAAAAGCCTGATGTACCTTGGACTCAACTTGCCACGTCCTCCGAATCGAATCGTGCCTCTAGGGGGGATATCTTCAAGAACATATGGTCGCCCTCTTTGAACTCCAAGGGTCGACGACGATTATCCGCCCACTGCTTCTGGCGATCCTGCGCTGCTCGCAGGTGGCCTTGAATTTTCTTCACTGTCTCCACTGTGCTCAAGACCAACTCGGGACCCAATAGCTGTCGCTCTCCTATATCGCTCCAACAAACAGGAGACCGACACTTCTTACCATACAATGCTTCAAACGGAGCCATCTGAATGCTCGCTTGATAGCTATTGTTGTAGGAAAACTCAACAAGATAGAGATGGTCCTCCCATGAACCGCCAAAATCAAGCATGCACGCTCTCAATATATCCTCTAGCGTCTGTATGGTACGCTCTGACTGGCCGTCTGTCTGTGGATGGTATGATGTGCTAAACTTCAATCGAGTGCCTAAACTCTCTTGCATGCTCCTCCAAAAGTGTGAGGTAAATCTCGAGTCACGATCCGACACAATACTAACAGGCACACCATGCAATCTCACAATCTGCTCCATATACATCTCTGCCAATACCTCTGTCGACTGGCCCAATCTAAAAGGTAAGAAATGGACTGACTTCGTAAGTCTATCAACAATCACCCACACTGCGTCACGTCCCCTAGGACTCCGAGGAAAACCTATGACGAAATCCATAGTAATGTGCTTCCACTTTCACTCGGGAATGGGTAGCGGCTGTAATAATCCGACCGTCCTCTGGTGCTCCACCTTCACTTGTTGACATACCAAGCACTTGGCAAAGAATCGAGCTATCTTCTGCTTCATTTCGTGCCACCAATAATACTGTCGTAAGTCGCGGTACATCTTGGTCCCTCCGGGATGAATAGAGTAAGCCGAACTGTGAGCCTCTGCTATCAGCTCCTGTCGTAGCTCTCCATTGGGAACATAAATGCGATCACCACATCGTAATGTCCCATCGGGATGGATCCTCAATCATGTCTGCTCTCCTGCTTCAGTCCTCTCTTTGAGCCATCGAAATCTAGCGTCATTGGGCAATGCTGCCTTGATGAGCGCTACTAATGATGATTGCACTTGGAGGTTGGCTAATACGCCATCTGCTCCCGGCAATACTACCTCAATACCAAGCTGCTCCAAGTCTCTAATCAACTCCTTCTGCGTAGTCAAAAAGTATGCCATGGACTTACGGCTTAATGCGTCTGCCACGACATTAGCCTTGCCCGGATGATAATGAAGCTCGATCTCATAATCCTTCATCAACTCCAACCAACGTCGCTGTCGCATATTCAACTATTTCTGTATGAACACGTACTTGAGGCTCTTATGATCAGTGTAGATATCAACCTTCTCGCCGTACAAGTAGTGTCTCCATAACTTCAAAGCAAATATAACCGCTGCAAGCTCTAGATCGTGGGTCGGATAATTCTTCTCGTGCACTCTCAACTGTCATGATGCATATGCTACTACACGACCGTGCTGCATCAATACACATCCTAATCCCTTCCTGAATGCGTCGCTGTAGATCACAAATCCTCCTGGGCCCGATGGTAGTGTCAAGATCGGTGTTGTGGTCAATCGCTTCTTCAACTCGTCAAACGCGGCTTGACACTCGTCTGTCCATATAAACTCCTGATCCTTGCAAGTTAATCGAGTCATCGGCCCTGCTATTCGAGAGAAATCTTCTACGAACCGTCGATAATAACCCGCAAGTCCGAAGAAACTTCTCACTTCAGAAGCTGATGTGGGAGCGGGTCATGATTTGACTGCTGTGATTTTCTCTGGGTCTACTGATATACCATCACCCGTAACAACATGACCAAGAAATGATACCTCCTTGAGAAAGAAATCACACTTGCTAAGCTTCGCGAAAAGTCGCTCATTCCTCAACGTTCCTAAAACTATCCTTAGATGCTGTTCATGCTCCTCTTGACTCTTAGAGTAAATCAAGATATCATCTATAAAGACTACTACAAATTTGTCCAAGTACTGGTGAAAGATCTTGTTTATTAAATTCATGAAGACTGCGGGTGCATTGGTCAAACCGAAAGGCATGACGAAGAACTCATAGTGTCCATACCTTGATCTAAAAGCCGTCTTTGCTATATCTTCCTTCCGAACCTTCAATTGGTGATAGCCTAAGCGTAAGTCAATCTTGGAGAATACTTTTGCTCCACTCAGTTGATCGAATAGATCGTCTATACGCAGCAAGGGATACTTGTTCTTTACCATCACTGTATTCAATGCTCTGTAGTCGATGCACATGCGCACTGTCCCGTCTTTCTTAGGCACAAAAAGAACGGGTGCTCCCCACGGTGATGTACTAGCACGAATAAAGCCCTTCTCCAATAAGTCATCAATCTGCGTCTTCATCTCTACCAACTCCTTGGGTGCCAGACGATAAACTCGAGATGAGATAGGCTCGGCTCCCGGAATAAGCTCAATAGAAAACTCAATGTCTCGGTCAGGCGGCAGTCCTGGCAATTCCTCGGGGAATACATCCTCGAACTCGGTGACGATAGGATGTTGAGGGGTATCATTCATCATCATATGAGTCCCCGATGCGGGTGCATCACAACTCTCTCCGTCTTCTTTGGTGAACTCAAACTCTGCCGCATTCGGTGGTCTAAAGATAATACTCCTCCTATGACAGTCTATGAGAGCAAAATGCTGGCTCAGCCAGTCCATTCCAAGAACCACATCAAATGTCGGCATAGGGAATACAAGACGTCGTGCCATCATCTCTCTGCCACTTATCACTACAGGACAAAGTCTACAAACACCACTAACAGGTACAACTCCTCCTCCAGTGAGGATTCTAACATTCTTAGCTAAGGGTGTGATGGGAATGCTGTGTCTAGTGGCAAAACTAGTGGCTATGAATGAATGAGTGGCTCTAGTATCAAATAATGTAATAGCAGGAAAAGATGCAACTAAAACCATACCTGCTATGACCTCTGCCTCTGTCTCTATATCCTCAACAGCAAGTGAGAATACCTTTCCATGATTATGTCTGAGACCCTGAGCTCTGGCCCTCTCGAACTATGCTGACTGGGGTGGTAATGGTGGGAGAGGTGCTCCTGTCGCTGGCTGTGATGCTGGAAGTGCTGGGGCTACGGACTGCTGTTCCGGACAATCCTTCACCTTGTGCTGTCCTGACCCACATCTCAAGCATGATCCGAGTCGAATTCGACAGTCCTTCAAAATATGTCCCTGCTTCGTACAAAAGTTGCAGGTGGGCTTCTGATAAGGTGTAGGCCTCTGCTGGAACTGTCCGGTGGCCCTTCTAATAGGTCCACTCTGAGTAGCCCGAGCTGGTGTAACTGCTGGGGTATGGCGCCTCGATGTCTGCTGCTGCTTCTTGCGAAGAATCTCCTGAGCACGAGCTTCTTCCAAGACAGCTGAATGAGAGACTCGAGACTGGGTAGTCGTATAAGACTTGAGCTCTAGTGCAAGCCCCTGGTGAAATCTTCTTGCCTTCTCTAACTCCATCGGAATCAATCCCGCACCGAATCGACTCAGGCGATTGAACTCTGAGTCATACTCATCAACTGTCATATTCCTTTGCTTCAGATAAAGGAACTGGTCATAGAGACCATCTCAAACATGAATAGGGAAGAACCTCTCATTAAATGCATCATAGAACTGCTTCTAGGTGATCCCAGTGCATAATCGTCTCTCTTCCGCCTTCTACCAGTGGTGAGCATTGTCTTCTAACAGCAGGTCCACTGCTGTCATCCAATCTCGGGCTGGCAACTGGGATGCCTTCAGTAGCTTTTCTGTACTAATAAGCCACTATGATACCTCTAATGGCTTCTCTGTTCCTCTAAAGGCCTTGGGGTTCATATCTGTGAAATTCTTGATAGAGCCTTCATAAGGATGCAGAATCAGTGCTGGTGCTGGTACTGGAGGTGGTGCTGGTCTAGCCAATGCTGCCATCATCGTCTGTCTCATCAGCTCAGTCTGCTGCCACTGAGCCTGCATCATGACATACATAAACTGAGAAGTAGGGCTCCCATCAGTCGGTGGTGGAGGCATCTGAGGTCCCGACTGTTGGGGAAACTGCTGAGGTAATGGTGGTGGTGGAGGCAGTGGCACATTCCCTTCCGGGGACATGGTAGTGGTCTGCCCAGCCTGGCTGCCTGGTGGTGCTGCATTTTCTGGGTGCTCCGTCGTCGGTGTCGTAGTAGGCTGCCACAGTCCTGGCTGGTATGGTGTCGCTGGAGTCATGGGAGGATTTTGTCCCTCCGGAGTAGCCTCTTCACCAGATGTGATGGCCAAGGCAGAAGTGCGTCCGCTTCTTAAATGCATACTGTTGGCACGAGGAAGATAAGTTGATATTAGGAAAGATTAGATATGAAGTAAATCGAATAATCAAGGAAGTTTCGAAAAAAGGATTGGAAGTCAAGAGGTAGTAGTAGTTCTAGATGAGATATTCCTATTCCTATATGCAGGCTTGTTGGGCACAGTCATGTAATCCAACAATATTAACGTAGACCTGCATGGGCCACCACAAAAAAAATGTAACGCCCCAGTCCCAAAATACGTAGGACCAAGTACGTGAACATGCCAGCTGCACATATACGAAGAATACTCCAATATATGGAATCCTCATATACGCACATAAGCTGTAAATAAAATAATAACAGGCCAGAATAACATATCTAATCTCATCACAGCTCAACACAGAAGATAATAGAGTCCAAATAAATAAATAAGAGTATCCAAAGATAGCCGGGTGAACATACTCACTCCAAACAGCTATGAAAAATAGTCTCACAAGATCGGAGTCCAACCTCCGCAAAATAGAAAGAAATGAAATGTAAAAATAATGTCCACTAATGTCTCAAATATAGAATGAACTAGAAATCAGTAGTGACTGCCTCGTCATCGATGTAAGACGGATCCAGAGCCGCTCCGTACTCTTGCGGAAAGTCATCTAATCCTGGAGAGATAACCAGGTCCTCAGGGGACATAGCAAGATACAAGAAAACACCATGCCATATAAACTGTGATAATATAATAGAAAGAAAGGGGATGCATGCAATAGGGTGCCTACCAGTTCTACTGTGAAAATGCAGTTAAGAACAGACCTTCAACGCATGGGTATCTGGCTCAGTAGCAGTAACTCAGGTGTGGCCCCATCAGGATACCAGGGACCTCAAAGCATAACATTCCTCGAATGTCAGAGGCCAGCAGTATCAGTAATAGAAAAGTGCATAAGGACCCATACGTTAAGGAAACTGTTTTCCCCACCCAATGCCTAGTAGGGTCACATCCATGACTCATGAACCTCTAGTAACTGCCAAGTCTTCTAGCATGCAATTCTATTGGCAGTTACTCCTATCCGTCGCACGCACCATACATATCGGTGGCCAGCTGTCTACACGAATACGTGTCCTACATGTGACTCACAACACATGGTAAGCAAGTGTCAAGGCCGTACAAGATATACCAATACCTCAATATCAATGGGTGGTCACTAGACTAAGTCAATACAAGAGAAATAAATAAAGCGTGTAAAACGACCGATAGAGTCGCTTGCACCCAAGTGTGACTTGGACGCACAGTTTTATAATATCAAGAAAAGAACTGCTGAGAATAACAACTGAAAATATGAATATAATAATCACAGAGTAAAGTGGTAAGGTATCTTGCCTGCGGTACGAGAAGGGCAAATCCAAGAGTAGCAAGTGTCAGCAGCAAAATTCACAAATCACAGATGACTCCAAACGCTGAAACAAACATCAAAAATGATCTCGGTGAAGAAGATATACCTAGAAAATGCCTGTCTAAAAGTCAAATTCTGGAACAGGGGCAAAATCGTAATTTCGGGTCAAAACGATGTCCGTCGTTGGACTCGTTTTGCACCAAAACGTGTGCCAAAGTGTGCAAATTCGCCGGTATGTCTACTATTTTAGTTTGAGGAGAGGAACTCAATGGTATATCCAGTTTTGGATTTCGATGAGCCGTGTGCAAATTCGCCCGTTTGAGTGGGTCGTGGGCCCGCTAAAAAGGGGTTCCGATTCGACCTTCTCAGAATCGAATCAAACTTGGCATACAGGACCAAAATTTCGATTCGAACTTGTTGGCACAAGTTTTGTCTCGATTCGACGGATGTACATGAAGTTATGGACAAGTTTGCAAATTGCCGATACGGGGGTATCTCGACGGATACGCGTTGATTCCGTCGTGCATACGCGACGAAACTGAGTTCCGTCAGTTCCCACACGTCAGCGACTTCCATACGCACCTTTTGATGCATATAGCGCGCTACCACATCGCCCGGTTTGTCGGAGCGTATGCCATATCGGACAAAATTCAGAAAATTAATATAACTTACCACAGGTTTTTCCTCAACTTCAACATCAATCTACTTTTTACACGCTAATTGAAACGACGATCTAGAAGATGCATTGCAATCTCGGTTAGGTTGTCTTCTACTGTTTTCAGTTAGTTCCTATATTACTTTACTGTACAGCAAGAAAATTGGCCGACAAGTTGTCGTTTTAAAACAGTTTTATAGTATTACAGAAAACAGATTTTTATTCAACTTTGTCTCAATTTTTCGAGCAAGTTGATGTGTTGTTTTCGAAATCCTCCAAGAGGATCTCGAAGAGGGTCAAGTCTACTTTCCAGAAAATCTTACGGATCGAAAATCGGTGCTACGAGTAAAAAGTTACATCGTAGAGAAGTAGGATACCTTGAATGGGAAAACTGCTCCATGGGTGACGCGGGGCTGACTTCCGATGCTCCGTTCGTCGTGCACAAAGCTCCGCCGCTGGTGAAACGAATTCGCAGTTGAAGAGGGTATAATCAGCCTCAACTTTCGTTTTGTATGTTTAAGGTTTTGAGGCTTGTGGAAAAAGTTGTATTTATATCAACTTCAAGCAAAACCAAATACATGTGGGTTTAGGATTGAGGGATCCACGGTTGTGGGTTGAGCCTGGTTTGTCATGAGTTGCTGCTTCAGCAGCTAATATATAGGGGATAGGGCCCGCCCACTTTAAGTGGGTGGGTGGGTTAATATATATATATATATATATATATATATATATATATATATATATATATATATATATATATATATATATATATATATATAAAATTTAAGTATATATATATATATATATATATATATATATATAATATATATTATATTATATATATATATATAATATATATATATATATATATATATATATATATATATATAATTTAAGTGGTTGGGTGGGTTAATATATATATATATATATATATATATATATATATATATATATATATATATATATATATATATATATATATAACTAAAAACCCAATCGGCAAAAAAAATATTTAACTAAAAACCCATTCTACTCTAAGCTGTCAATCGGCCAAGCCTGGCCGCCCTTGGCTGAGTGTGGGCCGGGCCCCACTCTCTCTTTTTTTTTTTTACTTAAACAATTATAACTATTTATATTTATATATATCACAATATAAGTATATATATTTTTTAAGTTAGCAATAAATTCTTAAAAATTTACAAACAAATTTCTAAAAATCCTAGATTTTATTATATTCCTTATTTAATAGGAATACGCACATGCACACATATAATAATATATATATACACACCTACATTAATTATACTAATAAACTAGTAGCATATAAATCCATAACTAATGAAATACATAACAAAAAAAAATTACTTAAAGTATAAAAATCAAATATAAATTATGGGGGTTTACACTTATATATATATATATATATATATATATATATATATATATATATATATATATATATATATAATGTTGAATATGCATGAATGTGATGTATCTTGATATGTGACTTGTGAATATAGCCTTGGATTTGTATGGTGTGTACTAGCTAGGGTAGACTGGTTAGGCCTAGTGAGACTTCATTGAGTCTAGGTTGACCCAGTTGACCTAGCTTTGACTAGATAGTTGACTAGAGTTGACCAAGTGTTGACTTTAGCCTAGTTTGACCTAGACAGCATGTAGATGCATTGTAGCAGTCTATTTCCTTATTTTAGACATGTTGTAACTTGTGTTGCTTTGATTGGGAGACAGACACCTCTCCTCAGGCAGTACACCCTCTTCGGACATTTAGTTATCAGGCGAGTACATTCTCTGACCGTTTCATACTTGCCAGGATTTATATTCTTGCTCTAGATTACTTTACTTGATGCTGACACGTTGGTAGCACGGATTGGTACTATATGGATCTTTTCATGAGATGTTATCCCCCTCGGGAGCATCGGATACTGCATGTTTTGTGCGTTTCACGAATCATCACGTATCTCTATGCTTCCATTGATTCACGAATCGCTTGTGACACATGTACTCTCATGTTCACAGAGCCATCATGCATCACCTTCACGTATCACTCATTTTATGAACCATGTGAAATTTTATGAATCTTAACATAACTTGAACAGATCCTTGTGTATTGATTGGGGATGGGGGAGTAGAAATAGGCATGCGAATATTATCCAAGTAGCTATAGTCATGAATCACTCTTAGCTGTAGTCATGAATCTCCTATACCATTCACATGTTTATATTTTACTCTGACTCACTAGTCACTGCTAGTTCTCTATTTATAGTAGATATTTCCTTACAGTTAACTCTTTTACTTCATATATTCTCTTTTAGCGTTTCATGTATCTTACTCTATTGCATGCTTTATTTTTCCTAACTTGATATGAACTGCGTGAGATGTATTGTGCTCGCTCCTGTCCTGACTGGACCTGTTGATAAATTTTACATATAGCTTGGAGGTTGCCTGCTAGCCTAGAGGAGACACAGTAGAGGTTGTATAGATAGTTATTTTAGTTGTCTTGAGTTGTATTTACTTTATGGATTACTGTATTTGAGATTTGAGATGTTTTCTGGATTTGTGTATCTTAGACACTTAGACTTCTATCTGCGGTATCTCTTTGTGGATTTTATATTTTATCTATCTTTTATCATGCTCAACCTTAGATGTGATTGAGACTGTATTTTTTGTGTTACCTCCATTCGGAGTGTATATAATGTACAGGTACCTTTATATTGTTAGATGTTTGACCTAGGACAGCGTTCTACCACCGACACTGTGGCGTAGGCTGGACGTACCCACTTCTCGTGCCCTTACTGTAGGGTGCGGGACGTGACACGACCCCCTTCTCTACAGCCCCCCTCTCCGCCCCCTTCTACAGCCCCCTTCGTCCTCCTACAGCCTCCCTCCTCTCCGCCGACCCCCAACCCCCGTCCCCCTACAACCTTCCTCCTCTCTGCTGACCCCCTAAAACCCCCCTCTCCGCCCCCATACATTCCTCCCTCTCTATCCCTCCTACAGCGTACAAATGCCCCTCCTCCTCCTACATCAAGCAAACGCCCCCTCCTCATACTCAGATCAGACCCTTTTCATCTGTCGAAGGTAAACCCTATCCCACATTGCTATTTTTTTAAGTTATTGTATTTGTGATTTGGGGGGGGGCAATATAAATTCAGATTTTGGTGTTGGACACGTATAGACACGAAACATTGGACTTGGACAAAAGCACATTATATATTGGTATCGAACATGATACATTCGACTTGGACACGAGCACGTTGGACTTGGACACGATACATTGGAAATTTTGGTATCGAACACGATATATTAATTGTTTGGATGTGCATTGAACACTATAAAGTGTTGATTTCTCACTAGGGTGATCTACTTGTCCAATTTTCTAGATCGAATGACTATTTATGTCTTTATAACTTAGCATTTCTACGATCTAGTTTCAGTTTTTTCTTTCGAAAAAGTCTCCTTTTTATACATAGCTTATTAATCTGATCTTATGTTCATTCATAAACCACATTTGATCATTGAAAAAAAAGACCCGGTAAACTAAGACTTAGAGAACAAAGAAATCAAAATCTGGGAGCCCTAAGTCACACTCAGCCCTATCATAGATGTTGAGCACATCTAGAAAGTCCCCCTCATCTTGGGGTGCACATTTTTAAAGTTCTTGTTGTGTTGTATCAAAACTCTATAGTTGTGAGGTTAAAGCTTAAATATCTATATTATTCCAACATGACTTCCTATATAGATGGACAAAGAGTCAGTTTTTTGTAATTCGGTACAGTTTTTCAAATTTTGCTTAAAATACTTGTCGGATGATTAATGGAATTTAAGTTGCTCAATATCACATTATGTTTCCAACTATTGACGAAAACTATAAATTATGAGGAAGGTTGAGTTTTAAATATCTATATTTTTCCAACCTGCATTTGATTTATAATTTGCTTTAGCTAAACCCTAAATTTTTGAAATCGTATTTAATCGCAAAATACGGCTCCCAATTGAGTCATAGGAATGGTCTGATACCAATTTCGATATTAGTATTCATAGGAATGGTCTGATACCGATTTCAATATTGAAACTCATAGGAATAGTATGATATCGATTTCAATATCGATAATTAAGCCAATTTCGATAATTAGGCCAATACCGATATGATACGGTATAAGGATACGGTCGATACCGATAGGATATTATGACGTCAGCGTCGCTTCGGGTCTCGTAAAACTAACAGCTGCATATCTTCAAAAAAGAGATTATCATTAATCATTCGAAATTCGAGGCGTTATCTTCATCTAAATCAAGAAGAATATACGCCAGCACAGCTATTGCCAGATAGGACATGTGCCTAAAGCATCTACTACCCATGCTTCTTAGTTCAAAGTATTCCAAAACTTGTTTAAAGTTTTGAAACCTTTGAAGGGGGTCTTGTAGAAGCATGAAATTTTAGGCGCATCCAAAAACCAAAATTCTTATGCGCCACATACATCATGCGCCAAAGACACAAGATAAATTTCAGCGCATCAGTCAAAGACAGCAAGCATAAAAGCGCATGAAAAAAAAAGGATTTTTATTTATATGAAAATCTATTACATGACTTTTTTCCATTTATAAAATCTATTACAAAAAAGCCTAGACTAAAAACTCTGCAGCAAGGCGCATCATTCTGACGTCTCGGCTAGGCGTATCACTCTAACGACTCAGCTAGGCATATTGCTTTGGTGTTTCAGTTAGGCGCATCATTCCTTCTCTTCAGAGCGAATCACTTTCTCGTCAACACACGAGTGCTTCAGCTAAATGAAGTAGTTATTGAGCAGAACGTGGGTTGGCAATCAATCCAAACCCGGTAGCTCTTCCAGCATAATGGAAGTCGGGGCACGATGACCCCGATCTTTGCATGCAACAGACACCCAACGCGGTCTCATACAAGAACACCGTCGACAAGGGGCACGAGCATGAATTGTTCTTTTTATAGCCTACCGGGCGCATCTCGGTCTTCTGAAGAAGTCCATCGTCAAGACCAAGGCTTCTTTAAACGAGAAAATCCATAACTCGCAGTGCAACGTCTTGCCAAGGGGGAGGATCGGTCGAGTTCATCTTCGTTGAGAAGTGGGGAGAAATAAGAACAAACTCTCTCTCACCACTGCTATTTATAGGCTAAGGCATAGACCAAAGCCATGCGCCAAGTGCCAGTTTACTCGAAGTTAATACGATGAATATGCATTCATGGCAATGAATCTGCCACCTCAAATTCAGCTAAGTCAAAAGTCATCAATTTTGGCCTCGAAACACTCAACATGTGTTGACCAAAGAATTGTGCCCAGCGGCTGATGCGCTAACCAGATAGATGTACCCCGTAGCCGATGCATCTTAAGGGTATGTGCCTCACATGTGATGTGCCACCTAAGCTCGTTACCCATCAAGCATTTAATGCTATGTGACAGAGTCAGTAGCACGCGCCTCGAAGTCTGAGCAATTGACAGCTTTTGTAGAAGACGAAAAGACGCAATCATCACTCTTTTTGGTTACGGCTGTACTCTGCCACGTGGCCGACTGATCACTCGCATACGCCTTAAACAGGCATGCGCTCAGATTTTGCATGCGCCTCTACGACTATGCGCCCAGACTTGCTTTTGGCCCCTAAAAGTCACATGACAAGTCTCCTTATGTGCCTGATCCTAGGCGCATCCAAGCAAATCATCCTACACCAATCCAAGATCTTCGAGCAATAGAAATGCGCCACGTGTCATTGACTCAGTTTTGCCTACGAACGTGAGCCAACCACCCAGGATCTTAGCAACAACCAAATCTCAACAACTGCCACGTGTCAGCTCCTCCGTAGCCCAACGGTGTAGTTCAAACAGATTCAGTTCCAGCTTTCTGGCGCATCTCCATGCGCTCAACAAAGTCAGACATGTGGCATCCCTATGTGCAAAATCTCCATGCGCGCATCGCATATGCGTGCATAAGCAAATCATTTTGCTTCCTATAAGTAGAAGGATCATTCCTTCATTTAAGAGCTTCAACCACTTTAGTATTCTCAATACTTTCAAAAGCTTCAACAGCTTCGACTCATCATCTTCTAGAGCAACTCAGACCTTCAGAGAGTTCGAGATCGTCTTAGATCATCAACGGAGTAAGGAATCACCTCTCCATCGCCACGGTTCCTAGATAAAAACAAAAGTGTACTAGAATTGGATTCCATCGAGATCCTACATTGTACTCTGTTCTGTTTGTGATTAAATATAAAATTTATCCCAAACTTTTTAATTGCAAATACATATGGATTTATTTTGACCTTGTAGAGTCGCCAGCCTTGGTGGTAAGCTATATGCCTTTCTACTTCTTGACGATTTCTCTAGATATACATGTGTTTTCTTTTTATCAAATAAAAGTGATGCACTTTTTGAATTTAAGATTTTCTGTAAAAAGGTTCAAAACAGAAAAGGTTTCATGATTACTCGTATTCAGAGTGATCATGTAGGCGAATTCATAAATTCTAATTTCAAAAAGTTTTGTGATGCAAATAGTTTTTCTTATAAGTTTTCTTGTCCTAGAACTCTCCAACAGAATGGTATTTTGGAGCAAAAAATATACTCTAAGAGATATGGCTAGATCATGCTAAACCAGCACAATCTTCTAAAATACTTTTGGACTGAAGCTGTAAGTACAGCTTGTTATGCTTTGAATAGGGTTCTGATTCAACCAATATCAAAGAAGTTACCTTATGAATTATGGTTTAATCGTACTTCTAATATTTTTTTATTTCAAAGTTTTTTGATGTCATTGTTTTATCCTGAACACCAAGGATAACTTGGATAAGTTCGACTCTAAGGCAGACGAAGGAATATTACTTGGTTATACTGCCAAGAGTAAGGGATATAGAGTTTTTAATAAGAGATCTACGATTGTTGAAGAATCGATTAACGTTTCAATTGATGAGCTCAACAGTCATACAGCAAGTGAAAGCGGTGATGAAGACGCAAGGAACACACCAAAAGCAACTGAAGATGCTGCTGAGAAAGACTATCTGGCGAGTCTACCAAAGAAAATAAAATTCATGCCAGACCATCCAGAGTCTCTTGTCATAGGTGATGTATCAAAGAGAGTAGATACATGTTCCTCTATGAAAGATACAGCTGCTAATGTTGCATTCATTTCTCAAGTAGAACCTAAATCAGTAGCAGATGCATTTTTAGATGAATTTTGGATTTATGCCATGCAAGAGGAACTAAACCAGTTTGAGAGAAACCAAGTTTGGGAACTTGTTCCGAAACCTATTGGTCAATTTGTAATTGGTACTAAATGGGTGTTCCAAAATAAACTTAGTGAGGATGGACAAGTTCTACGCAAAAAATCTCGTCTAGTGGATCAAAGTTATAATCAAGAAGAATGAATTGATTATGACGAGACTTATGCTCCTGTTGCTAGACTATAATCCATTTTCATGCCTTGTACATTTGCATATTTTTCATGAATTTAAATATTTTCAAATGGACGTGAAAAGTGCATTTTTAAATAGTTTTATAAAAGAAGAAGTCTTTGCAAAATAACCCTCAGGTTTTGAATATTTTGAATTTTCTGATCATGTTTTCAAGTTACGTAAGGAACTCTATCGACTCAAACAAGCCCCTCGAGCTTGGTATAATCACCTAAGTTCCTTCCTACTTGAAAATGGTTTTTCAAAACGAAGAGTTGATACAACCCAGTTTCTCAAGTCTTCAAATGATGACATTTTACTAGTGAAAACTTATGTGGATGATATTATATTTGGTTCTACTAATGAACATCTATGTCAAGAATTTGCTAAGTTTATGCAGAGTGAGTTTGAGATGAGTATGATGGAAGAGCTAAACTACTTCCTCGTACTACAATTCAAACAAAATACTCAGGAAAACTTCATCAATCAAGCTAAGTACACGACGGACTTGCTGAAAAATTTTGACTTCAATAACGCAAAGTCTATCGGGACTCCTATGGCAACATCAACCAAACTTGATCTTGATGAAAGTGGCAAACTAACCAACATAAGTATCGAGATATGATTGGTTGTTTATTATATTCAACTGCGAGTCGACCAGATATTATGTTTAGTGTTTGCATATGTACAAGATATCAAGCTAACCCTAAGGAATCACACTTATGTGCAGTCGTATTTTTCAATACCTTAAGGGTACTTCTACTGTCGGCTTATAGTATCCCAAAACTATATCATTTGACCTAATTGGATATTTTGATATTGATTTTACTGGATGCAAAGTAAACCGTAAAGGTACTAGCGGTACGTGTCATTTCCTAAAAAAAGCTCTAGTCTCGTGGTTTAGTAAGAAACAAAATTATGTTGCATTATCAATGACTGAAGCCAAGTATATCGCTGCAGTTCGCTATTGGACATAAATTTTGTGGATGAAGCAAACTCTAGAAGACAATAATATGCACTATACAAAGATTTCTATTTATTGTGACAATACTAGCACAATAAATCTGACTAAGAACCCTGTATGTCACTTACGCACTAAACACATTAAAATATGTCATCACTTCCTATGTGATCACCAACAACACGGAGATATCTGTTTAGAATTTATTGACACAGATCATCAGTTGGCAGACATATTCACAAAACCATTGGCTGAAGACCGATTCAAATTTATTCGTCGCGAGTTAGGTATTCTTGAATTTTTGGAAACATAATTCTTTATGTTAAACATAATGCTTTATGTTCAGAAAAATGCTTAGATTGTATTTAAATCAATTTTTAAGTCAAAATTATTTTTGGTACAAGCCGAAAGGGCCCTTCTATTATACAGGTGTAAATAGCCTAAAGCGAAACGGTGTACTAATCCTAGGACTACCGCTAGATGGGATCCGGCCCCTACATCTAACCTAAAGTAATAAATACTTATTTAAACTAATGAATACTAGTTCTAATGTTATTTTTTAACATAAATCAAGACATGTATTACAAAATTCAAGTATGCCGAACTTGGTCCGAGTTCGGCCAAGTTCGGATACCCCTCTTCCAGAACCTACCCGACTGTTGGCCACATGTTTTAAAATCAAAACCCTTCCTATTCTCTCCATCTTCTCCATACAGCAACCGCAAAAAACCTCTCCAAACCCTACTTTTCCCAAACCCTAACATCAAATTTCTCCCACATCTTAGGGTTTCTTCCTCCAAAGTTTGGATTTAAAGGTTTTTAGGTGTTCTCTTCCATTCTACATCGTTATTTTGAGGTAATTCTCTCAATTTTGTTTTCAACATTTTAGTAGCTCCTAGAATCTCTAATAAGAAGACAGGAGATGGTGCTTCAACTTCAATCCCATCAATAGGATGATTTCATTATTTGTAGATCTAAAAACCTCAATAGCTTGGTTTAATGACTATTATAAACGAGCTACATGTCCAGGCAATTCTATTAACTTCAATATTTTTTCGAAATATTGTTTGACATTTCAAAACATTAACCTACGCAAGTTTTAGACATTTCCAATCCGATATACGGCAATGTCGTTCAGATGTTCTATTGCAATTTACAATATTCGTAAGGTATAATGTATTCATCAGTCTGTCGTATCGAGATGGAATTTGATGATAATGACTTGAGCGAATGGCTCCAGGTTCCTAACACTGTAGATGCTCTAGTTGACATCACCAAAGTCTAATTTAGTGTCAACTTAAACTTAGAATCTTTCAAGGACACGATGTGTGCTTCGAACCCCAGACCCTCGGGACGGCTCATGTCACGGTACTTGAACCAAATCTTCTATGAACTCCATCGGATCATTATGGTATCAAATCTTGCCAAAAATAGGATCTACCAATGAGGTCACGTATTTGGAGTTGTCTGCTATGTACCGCATTCATTTTGGGATTCCATATAGTCTTCCCAAAACCATGATGACGGCTATATTCAACTGCAAGAAGTCCGGTCGAAACCTCATCAGACAATGGTTCTTCCTATAATATTCATAGATACAATATTCCTTTGGATTCTTGTCCCATCGATGGCACTCCATCTGAGCTTCATAGGTCTCGTAGGTTTCCTCCTCCTGTTCCTCCTGCAGTTGGTGCTGGAGGCATTATACCTGCTGCTCAGGCCCCTCAGCCTGCACAAGCCCTCCTGCTGATGTCCCTTCTGTTCATACCATAGACCAGTTTTACGCACTGATGACCCTTCAAATCAAGCATTTTGAGGCTCGTTGCACTCTTGAGGATGAGCATTATCAGGCAGAGCGCATCCGTCAGTGAGACACAGACTACCGTCTTACTTACCAGTTCCAGACTCTACGGAACGGTATTGTTAATCTTCAGTAGACCTTGACTAATCATCCCTCTGGTCTCACTCCCATGCAGGCTCGGCGCTTCTTTGATCCCACTATAGCCTACAGTGATCTGACTCGTTCTGTTGACACTGGTGATGATGAGAGTTGATGAGCGTATTTGGGCTTTGGATATTTGTGACTCCATTTGTTGATGATGATGACTTTGTAGTTTTTATTTCATCTTTTTATTATGTACTAGTTATGGTTAAATCTCTTTCAGACTTCCATATTTTATTTAGTGAGTTTCTTATGTACTTGCATGCTACTGTTGATGATGCTTAGTGATATCTACTTGTTTTATTCTACTTATGCAGTTTGATATATTGTTGGCCATGTTTATTATTTTTTTCTCTTGGTATGATCATGTCTTCTTTATTGTCATTTGTGCTCATTATTTGCGGGGGAGCATTCATTTTATACAAATGACAAAGGGGGAGAAGAGTATACTAGATGTCAAGTTTTCAAAATCAAGAGGTATAAAACTTTCAAGTTATTTTTTATTATTATTTGGTATAGGCTTAAAGTTCGTCAATTATCAAAATGGAGGAGATTGTTGGCCCATTGGTCATTGTAATGTCCAATTCTGCTCAGTTCAACCGGAGGAATCGAAACGCAACGGCGTTTGGACTTAGCCATGCAACGGCTTGCTCGAAGTCCCGCTTGGTCGAGGCAACCCCACGCTCAGGTGGGTGACTTCGATGAACTTGCCTCAACTTGGCCTTCACACTAATAACTAAAAGTTTTCAAATGCACAAATTAGTCTTGATAATAAAAGAGATGAATCCACATAGCTAAGGAAATAATTCACCTTGGGTCAGGTTGAGTTAGAATATGGAAAGGTCCTACGGTTGGCTAAGAAATGTTGCACGGCGTGCTTTCAAATTGACACTTGGTCATTCGTCTCGTGGCTTGGGAGAAGGAAAAGTTGGTCCATGTTGCCACAGGGTTATTGACATAGCATAGTCATGGGCATCGTACGGTATAGATGCTTGGTAAAGTATACAATGTTCCACTGTCCCACTGTTTGGTATAGCAAAACTGTCACACAGTCTCAATGCACGTTCCCACGGCCGCAAGACTTGGCATAGCTTTTGCTCATTCTACGGTCTAAGTTGTATCACATGGTTTATGGCACGGTCATGGTATTGAAATAGAGCACGGTTGGTTCAAGTTATGCTGGAAGACTATCAATTGGTTATTCCTGAGTTTGAGTCAAAGAGGGTATGGAAATACTGAAAGTATGTTGAGACTGTAGGTCAGTCGTCGAGACAATCCCTGGTTTGGGCTCTACAAAGAAGAATAAAGAGTAAAGAAGTGAAGCAAAGGAAGCAAAGGAAGTAAGTTATACTGTCGGTTAGGCCATGTATTTACGTGGAGTCTAGAAGTTCTCATAGGTGCGTAGTCATGGACAACTTGTGCACAAGGTTTCGTATCCTCGATTCGGTAGCCTGGGGCCACATAACCGTCTGGCCTTGGAGGGTAGCAAGGTAGTTAGGCAAGAACACGCTGCGGTGATTCGAGGACTTCAGCAGGACTAGCTACCCTTGGCTGCAAGGATCTTGTCTGTACCACCTACATGTCCAAGATGGCTTGAATTGCCAGTGACCTTCCATATAGATAAGTTGGTGTGCTGAGCGACAATCTGCATGTATGATGTTGATCGAATCAAAAGAAGTGCAAGCATGGCACGAATTGAGTCAAAAAGGTATGCACGGTTGCAACACTATTATGGAGCCTAAGATTTGGCTATAGTAAAGACACGTACTTTGACACGAGACATGGCATCGAGTACTGAGTCATTGACACATAGTTGCACAGGTTGATATTGAGTCATTTGTGTTAAACCAGGAACGGCCAAAAGGCGAGTTTAGTTAAGTCATGTTGATTTGTGAGGCACGACCTCGATGTTGAAGCATGAACAGAGCTTATGGCACGACCATGTTGTTCCATCAAGAGTATGAGCCGAAGGCAAGCATGAGTCGATATGTTGATATTGTTTGCACGATAATGGTCTAGAAGCACAAAGATAAGTAAGTTATTGGTGCAAGGCATGGTGATGGTCTAGAGACACAAAATAGGCCAGGAGTCTATGTCCTAAAATTGATCCTAAGGTAAGAATAGAAAGACAATCAAAAGGAATAGTTGCACATATTAAATGAACATGTTGGTTTTTTATGGGTGTGAGAGGGGCTCATACCACCAGCACGATTGTGTACTGACCACCCAATTGTTTTTATGCACAGGTTACATGCACTTACTCGTCAAGGCGGAGCTCGCTTGGACACGCTGAGGCATGGAGCTCCTTAGCGTTTCGAGGCGTACAACCATATTGAAGACTTCACCTATACGGAACATAATATATGGACATCACCTTCTAAAGCATCCGCTGGCTCATTAAATTATATTGAAAGACGAGAGAGAGCAGAGTGACTTGTATTATGAGAGAGAGCTGAGTGATTGTAGTCAGAAAGAAAGTGATCTTGAACGAGTTGTAATCTTGGTTTCGCGTCTTTGTAATCTTGTTTCAATATCAATGAAGCGTATCATTTGTACATGTCTTCGTGTTATTTAACTTCTCTGCTTCGAACTTTTATGCGACGATCCCATCGCAAGCTGCTGTAATCGGCTGTTATGGAACCCGCCTTGCGTGAGCGCAACCTAGGCTCACGCGATATCACGCCTTAGCGAGGACAATCGATTTTACGGAAGTGGGACATGACATAATGGTATCAGAGCATGGCTTTTACGTCCTTGGACTTCATGTCGACTCTCTCAGTTTTGAAAGCTTGTTCATGAGTAAAAGAGGTGTACGCTCTCTCTCGTTGTCCCTTGGGATGTTCCATACAATAAGTCTAGTATTTTCAAAGCTCGTGCAAGTATTCAGTTGAACGAGTTCGATATGTGAAGACTTTTGTGCCGAACTGTGTCGGACTTAAGTTGAAAGGAACCCATGCTAAAGTTAGCAAGTGGTGTGCGTACCAGAATAACCTTACGCTGACACTAGTGAATGAGTGTGCGAGACCAGAATATAGTTTGAATGGGATGGCTATGCACACAGCCTTTTGGCTAAGTTGTGCCGAGTATCGCACACCTAGACCAGCGAGTTTGCGAGCGAGATTGAATATCGATCGGACGAGAATAAGTTAGACTTAGAGTGTATATCGATAGAGACGCTATCAGACCAACGGTAAGGCGAACAAAGAGAATGGTGTTTAGGTTTTTAGGAATAGTTCGAACGGTTAATTATGTCGAGGAGTATGAATCAAAAATATGATTTGCATGATGGACTATCAATAGAGGTATACAAGACTTAGATTATCGAGGCGACGCAAGGGATCACGCTGGAGTTTTGAGGAACGAATTGGAAAAATATATGAGCGAATGATGTAAACGTGATTGAAGACTAGATTGGATGACTTGATCCCTGACTGGTGTATGCAATAGCCTCGAAGAGGAATAAGAGTGAGTTTTGACGATTAGTCGAGTAGCAAAATCCTGAGTATCGTGTGGATCATCTTGGAAATTGTTTGAGCAAAATTAAGGATTTAGGGGTAGCAACGAGTATATCAGCACGCGATGTGATCGCGCAAAGCCTTAGAACGAGTAACACTTAGTTGTCGTGATTTCAAGGGTCTCGAATGAGATGTCGTTCGGACAATTTGTGAATGTGTAGTGCAAATTAGAAAACGATATTGAATAACAATTCGGAACGATGAAATAAATTGATGTCTTGGTTGAGGAAACCTAGTGGATCGTACATGCAATTTCGGTTTAGTCGAATGAAACTTGAGTTTTGGACAAGCGATCTTGAATCTGGTTCAGAAGATAGTACTTATCTAAAACACAAAACGAATTATGCAAGGTGATTGTTATGTAAACATACTTGACGACGTTGAAACGTGCCGAGGAGTCTAAGAATGGATTGATATATTACTTGGATGAAAACGAAAGTGTCTTAATTTTTTCGATGATAACCACAACGTTGACATTCTTGTCTTGTGCGAACGCAACTCCAGCCTCGCACATGTGTTACGTCGAATTAGGACGATCATTCTGCGGGAGTGCTAGCATGGTGATTCATGTCTAGTAGGGATGATCAAACTTGCGGGAGATCAGGGCATGGTAATTAGATTAATTTGACTTGTGGTTTGATGCGAAGGTAAATTCGATGATTGTTTGGGCTTGTGATTGACGATAAAGTAAGTTTGAGGATTGAGTAGATCCAATGTGCATATCGAGAATAAATTAGTCTAGACTCAAAGCAAGAGTTACGTCCCGATGAAGACAATTATCTCGCGGGAGCGTTGGCATGATGATTTTATGTCCAGCATGGATAATCGGACTTACGAGAGATTGGGATGTGACAAATTGTTATGCTAGACGACCTTGTGATCGAATACATGAATTGTGTTAAACAATTTAAGGAATATGGTATGAGAATTATGGTTTAGTGACAAATCGTGTCGTGGTGTACTTAAGTGGGATACGATGGATAGGTGGATTATATCGAATATATTTGTAAGAGATAGACTATACGAATTTCTAGTTTGGACGTGCAATATTGATAGGTCGAAGATTTGGTTGAGTAGAACTTACCATAGGATGGCTTTGCTGAACGGACTCGGACCCCGTGCGACAAATGTCTTAATGTGAATAGGATGATCACGGCTCAATATTTAGAAATCTGAGTGAAGCGAGCTTGGATAGAGTATCATGTACGGACGAACAATGGTATGACCTTAGGATTGGGGTGAGCATCATAAAACAAGTTTGCATGATGAACCGCGAACTTGAGTTGTACCTATGACCTTGTAAGATGACCTAGCGGATAGAAAGACAACCCTGTGTCGAGTGACTGAACCTGTGTGACCGACTTTAGAGTATCGTTCGGGTGGACGATAGATCTGGGGCAACAAAACATAGAGTTAGGACTTGGAACTAGGAATGTGCGCTAGCAACATTGATATCAGACATGAACGAAGAGAATGATAGAATTCAGTGATGCACAAGTAAAGTTGGGATAATGAATTAAATTATTGCTTGGAAGACGTACTTGATGGTAGTGCAATGCTTAGTCTTGAATCGGACTGGAATTACTTAGATTTTGGTCGACTCCACTAGAAGTAATGCATTGATTTCGTAAGACGAGAACGCTTGAGAAATGAATCGTGTAATCTCGAGGATCGAGATAGACGAATATGAAATAAACTGGAGTTCGATTTTAGTCGAGTTAGTAGAACGACCGAAAATTTGAAACTATCACGAGTAGCTTGTCGTACTTCGCTGTCGTTAAGCTTGGTTGAAATGTATATATTCGGGATGCCTTAAATATATGCACGATCCAGACTCAGCGATATGCTGAATTCAAATGCAGTTGCAAGTGTATATATTGAGATGTGCATGGATGAGTAAGTTAGCTTCAGCCTAAGACCCTTGTGTATGATAATTTATAACATACCTCATGTGACCGTTATAGTCCCACGCCATGGCACGATAGCGACCAAGTCATAGGAACACAATGACTGAGTGAGTATCGTCAACTCGAAATGAGTGGTAGAGTCATTCAATAAAATTGGCCAAGCGTATGTGACACAGAACTTAGAAAGATACTTGAGTATAGTTCGGTGCCATCAAAGGATAGAGTCGTTCGATGGAAATTACCTAAGACATGCACACTGTATGGATTAAAGAACGGTAGGATGACTTGCACTTAGGAAGTCTCGAGCACGAGACTTATTCTGAGTGGTGTATTATGTAATGCCCAGTCCCGCTCAGTTCAACCGGAGGAATCAAAACGCAACGACGTTTGGACTTAGCCATGCAACAGCTTGCTTGAAGTCCCTCTCGGTCGTGGCAACTCCTCACTCAGGTGGGTGGCTTCGATGAGCTTGCCTCAGCTTGGCCTTCACACTAATAACTAAAAGTTTTCAAATTCACAAATTAGGCTTGATAATAAAAGAAATGAATCCATATAGCTAAGGGAATAATCCCACATTGGGTCGGGTTGAGTTAGAATATAGAAAGGTCATACGGTTGGCTTAGAAATGTTGCACAACATGTTTTCAAATTGACACTCGGTCCTTCATCCCGTGGCTTGGGAGAAGGGGAAGTTGATCCATGTTGCCACAAGGCTATTGACTTAGCATAGCCATGGGCATCGTATGGTATAGATGCTTGGTAAAGTATACAATGTTCCACCGTTCCACTGTCCCGCTGTTTGGTATAGGAAAACCGTCTCACAATCTCAATACACGTTCCCATGATCGCAAGGCTTGGCATACCTTTTGCTCGTTCTACGGCCTAAGTTGTATCACATGGTTTATGGCACGATCGTGGTAATGTAATGGATACGGTTGGTTCAAGTTATATTAGAAGACTATCAATTGGTCATTCCTGAGTTTGAGTCAAAGAGGGTATGAAAACACTAAAAAATATGTCAGGATTGTAGGTCAGTCACCGAGGCAATCCCTAGTTTGGGCTCTACAAAGAAGTATACAGAATAAAGAAGTGAAGCAAAGGAAGTAGGTTGTACTGTCGGTTAGGCCATACATTTACGTGGAGTCTAAACGTTCTCGTAGGTGCATGGTCATGGACAACTTGTGCACAAGGTTTCACATCCTCAATTCGGTAGCCTGGGGCCATAAGACCATTTCGGCCTAGGAGGGTAGCAAGGTAGTTAGGCAAAAATATGTCGCAGTGATTCGAGGACTTTAGCAGGACTAGCTACCCTTGGCTGCAAGGGTCTCGTCTGCAGTACCTACATATCCAAGATGGCTTGAATTGCCAGTGACCTTTCATATAGATAAGTTGGTGTGCTGAGTGGCAATCCTTATGCACGGTGTCAGTCGAATCAAATAAAGTGCAAGCACAGCACGAATTGAGTCAAGAAGATATGCACGGTTGTAACACCATTTTGGAGCCTAAGATTTGGCTATAGTAAAGACACATATTTCGACACGAGATGTGGTGTCAAGTACTGAGTCGTTGACATAGAGTTGCATAAGTTGAGATTGAGTCATTTGAGTTAAATTAGGTAAGGCCAGAAGGCAAGTTTAGTTAAGTCATGTTGAGTTGTGAGGCACGACCTCGATGTTGAAGCACGAACAGAGCTTATGGCACGACCATGTTGTTGCGTCTCAGAGTATGAGCCGAAAGCCAAGCACGAGTCGATACGTTGATGTTGTTGGCACGAAAATAGTCTAGAGGCATAAAGATAAGTTATTGGTACAAGGCACGGTGTTGGTCTAGAGACACAAAATAGGCCAGGAGTCTATGTCCTAAAATTGATCCTAAGGCAAGAATAGAAAGACAATCAAAATGAATAAGTGCACACATTAAATGAACGTATTGGTTTTGTATGGGTGGACAAGGGGCTCACACCACCAGTACGGCTGTGTACTGACCACCCAACAGTTTTCATGCGCAGGTTACAGGTACTTACTCGTCGAGGCGAGGCGAGGCTCGCTTGGACATGCTAAGGCATGGAGTTCCTTAGCATTTCGAGGTGTGCAGCCGCATGGAAGACTTTACCTATACGAGACATAATGTATGGACATCGTCTTCTGAAGCATCCGTTGGCTCGTTAAATTGTATTGAAAGATGAGAGAGAGCAGAGTGACTTGTATTTTGAAGGATAGCCGAGTGATTGTAGTCAGAGAGAAAGCGAGTTTGAGCGACTTGTAATCTTGGCTTCGCGCCCTTGTAATCTTATTTCAATATCAATGAAGCGTATCATTTGTACATGTCTTCGTGTTATTCAACTTCTCTGCTTAGGACTTCTGCGCGACGACCCCGTCGCAAGCTGCTGTAATCGGCCGTTATGGAACCCGTCTTGCGTGAGCGCAACCTAGGCTCACGTGACATCACACCTTAGCGAGGACGATCAATTTTGCAGAACTGGGGCATGACAGTCATAGTCAGACCTAATTTTGATAATCAATATAGACTTTGGTCGATACGCAAATAATACACAACTATAGGTATAAAAATAGAACATCTACTTCCAACGTGCTTTCACTCGTCGTCTTCATCGTACAAAATCTTCAAATGCTGATTAAGACATTTTTACATTTTATTCTATATTTTTTATTTTATTGAGTCTAGAAAAATGTGAGGTTGATCGGATTGGCAACTGGCTATTCTACTGAACTCCACTTTCCAAATAGCCTACATATCTACCCCACATTCCATACTAAGCCTATACCCAATAAACAAAAAGTCCAACAACAATGAGCAAATCTTCATGAAAGAACTCTAACCGAGTTCGGTCCGAGTTCGGCCAAGTTAGTTCCTGATCGTTTTAGTCTTCCTGAAGATCTGAAATCAAATTTCAAATTACGAAATATGTGGACCCAAACTCATGTCGAGTTCTGCCCACAAAAATGCAATAAATAGAGAAGATGTTCCCATTCCAAATCACTCAATCATTTTTTCTCTTCTCTATCTATTCAAAAGCATTCCAGAGCTCTATACTTGCATATTTAGCCTTTAACAACTCCTAGCCAAGTCAAATGCCTTTCAGATTCAATCTAGAATTTGGTTCGAGTTGTAAAGAAGACTTTCCGAAAAGGTTCCAGTTTTCAAAATTTGCCTCATTTGAAGTTTCGAGTCCTTCGGACGAAAACTTGTGTTGTAAGGAGTTGCAAGCGCTCGGTTTAAATCTTGTACCATAGTAGATTAACATCGAGCAAGAGTACTCGAGACTGAACTAGTCCTCTCAGAGGGATACCAGTATATATCGTTGTCATGAGTTTGCTTTTCTGATACTCTTTACTTTATACATTTAATTTTATAGTCTGCTAGCATCTGTCCAGTATATACCACTGTATATAATATTTTTATTTGGTGATTATCTTTACGCTGCACACATGCACTCTATTCACCCCCTCTAGAGGTGCTCAACGTTCCTACAGAATTGTCTACAAAGTTTAAAGCATGTTGACCTCATTAATGAACATAGAATCCAAAATCAATGCAGTGGGTCAACTAAAGTTTGTACACGTGGTTTTACAGTAAAGATAGTTCTTTAACCCAAATGTGAATGAACAGACTAGGTACCAAAAAATAAAAAAATAAAAGACTGGATACACACTAGCCTCCAGAAAAAAAAAAAAGAAAAAAAAAAAGACTCGAGGAAAAGGAGGCATGCTTTGCTTTGGGTTTGAGCTTAGTACCATGCACGTGCAACTTGTAGTTATTGGTACACAGTAGCTATCTAACAGCCATCTGCCAGCGGAAACTGCAAGTTGACTTTCACTCCACCGGAAACTGCAAGATAAAATCCAATTCTCCCCTTGAGCAAAACCTATTAGCTAGCACTAAAGTTTTGTACATATGCTATATACAATAGAAAAAGGACAAACATCAAAACCATTTCCTATTTACATTATCATTACAATTTACAACTCAACTCCAACCCCAACAAAGAATTTGTTGATCTACTCAAGAAAGAAAAAAACAGCAAAAATGTTCAAAGTCGAGCAACTAGCAAATTTTTAGTTGCCGAGGACTTAATTTTCACTTCAAGGGATAAAAGGGAAACAAGTCAAGAATTCACAATTAGTACGGGAGAGGATGCAGCTGTGTATTAGTATCACAAGGCACCGGTAGCTGCTACCTATTTACAGCAATCTGTACAGGCGTTTTTGTGCCGTCGTGCAGCTCCCAAATAATCTTACTTTAAATAGCTCCTAAATTTATACACCTGCATCAACCAAACAGCATAGGAATTAGTTATCGGATTTTGTACGGTGAGAAATCAATTTGCTAACAATAATAGATAAGCGTGCCATCTGCTAGCAGAATTCCTTACGCTGTATCTACATGGTTGTCAATTCTGCTAAGATACTAATTACGATCCCAAATCATCAAAAAAAAAGATTGATCAAAAGAATCTTCATAATGGCAAATAGAAAACGGTCGTGAACTTCCGAGGTGTCCCTATCACCGTGAGGGGCCAGAATATTTCTCCGAGGTGTCCCTATCACCGAGAGGGGCCACGATATTTCTCCATCGATTCTTTTTTGCGATCAGGATCTAGGCTGCAGTAGAGAACATAGATGTAAACATTTTAACAGCAGTTGACGATAGCATTGTGTTCTTCCCCTAGGTAGAATCACCCTTGGTAGAAGCCCCAGAACGAGCTATATTACTTTTCAAGAGAGAATTCTAGTTACCTGTTTCTCATTCCAAGAAGGGTGCAATGGACAGCTCGAGCAGAAGCTGTGACAGGAGCAACAACGGCAGCAGGAGCACCTCGGACAGAAGTTGCCAGAGCCGCTCCAGCACCAGCACCTCGCTGGTAAGCTTTAAGAGGGGTGCCAATTAGAGCAGAAGCTGTCCTACCAAGTCCATCACTTAGACTCTGATAGGCCTGCAAAGAGACAATACCAACAGGCGTCAGGCTGGTATTGTCTCTTTGCAGGCCTATCAAAGTCTAAGTGATGGACTTGGTAGGACAGGCGTCAGGCAGTGTATCACCAGTTATACTTACAAATGTCATCGAAAGATAATTTTTAAGTGATTGACCACATAAACCAAACATGAGTCAGAAAGGTGAGCAGAAGATGTTAATGGTCTGAACTATCCTCAATGTAGCAAGTGTGTCAAGTAGGCAGTGAAGAAGGGTGTGACAGTAGTTAATGTTAGAAAGAGAGATCTCCTGATATGAAGAAAATGATTAGTAGAGTATTCAAGTAGCTGATCCAAATATTTAGGATACATGCTTTTTTGCTGTTACTGGCAATAATTTCACCTTAAAAGGCTTACAAATTAATTTTTGTTAGGGAAGCCACATGACTTTTATTCGACGACTTGCAGTACCTAATATATGTCTGGGAATAACTCGACTAAAAAGTTAAAACGGAAGAAGATCAAACTTGACTACAAGATTTCATAATTAACAGGTCATAGCAGCAAAGCATTGTGTCTATTGTCCAAAACTTTCAGAAATTTGATTCACAAGTTGATAAGGTCTGAAAGAATTATTTGTCAAAATTAGGAGAAAATAAATTTAACTTTTGGAAGCATGCAGTTTAGAATTACAAGAAATTATAAAAAGAGTTGATGTGGGCTAAGAGAGTATCATACAAGAGGTGCCTATTATAATCAAGATGAAGCTATGTCCACCACAGTGTGCAACTTAACAGGACTCCTACACTGCATAGGTTGCTAATTCGGCCTCTAAAAGATGAATTCTGATACTATTATCTTGGCAGAGAGGTAAGGTACTTTAGAAGATAATAATGTTGCCAGTCCAGATGAATCTCCTAGAGATTAGTTCAGTGCTTTCAACATAAATGGGACATCAAATAATGCTGTAGGGCACATATATTCTGTAGTCATTTAGTCCCACATCGGGTAGAGAATAATGAGAGGCTACTCCTCTCTCTCTCTCTCTCTCTCTCTCTCTCTCTCTCTCTCTCTCTATATATATATATATATATATATATATATATTGGAAGAAGGTAATTAGTTTATGGATTCGCTCCCACTGGGATTCGAACTACTAACCACTCAGGCCGCATGCCTCACCTGTTAGAATTCTCTAAAGACACCGCACAAGTGTATATTGGAAGAAGACTCTAATTTCTTGTTCATTGCTTTTCTCAAGGCAGAGATCCCATATTAATAGGAATACAAAGTGCTAGAATAAAGACCAGATACAAAATTCTAAAGAAAGGAAAGATCATTAAGGACTTTAATGACTTACCAAAAACTAAGAAAGGAAAATGACAACTAATTATTAACAATCAACCCCTAATTAGTTTGTCTTTCACATCCCGCACTCGAAGTCGCTCCCGCATTTCAACGAACTTGTTCCTTGCAAGTGCTTTGGTGAGTATGTCAAGTTGGTCGTTAGTGTGTACATATTCGACCTCGATCATCCCACGCTCCACGCAGTCCCTAATGTAATGGTAGCGAGTATCAATATGCTTTGAACGATCATGATACACGGGGTTCTTTGTTAGTGCAATGGCTGACTTGTTGTCAATCATAAGAGTTGCCTTGCACCTAATCCGCTTCCGAATATCATCAAGTAGGTTGAGTAACCATACTCCTTGCTGTGCCGCAATCGAAGCTGATATGTATTCGGCCTCGCAAGAAGATAAGGCTACAACCCGTTGCTTCTGCGACATCCAAGTGATGATGTTCCGACCTAGGAAGTACGCAACTCCCGTAGTACTCTTCCTGTCATCAACACTCCCTCCATGATCACTGTCGCAGTAGCCAATTAGCTTTTGTCCTCCACGAGCATTCCTTTCATAGCAAAGTCCAAACTGGCTTGTGCCCTTTAAACACCGCAAGATATGCTTTACCACCGCAAGATGCTGGGTGTTGGGCATCTCCATGAACCTGCTTGCTATCCCTACGGCATATGCAATATCCGGACGCGTATTCACCAAGTATCTCAAGCATCCTATTGCGCTCCTATACTCCGTAGGGTCCACCAAAGGATAATCGCCCGTCTTGCTCAACTTGAGCCTTGGTTCCATCGGAGCTTGACTAGGGTTGCAGTCTTACATCCCATACTTCTGAAGAATTTTTAATGTATACGAAGACTGACAAAGGGTAATTACCTGAGGTGTTTGGGATACCTCTATCCCCAAGTAGTAGGTGAGCAATCCAAGATCACTCATGCTGAAGAGCTCCTTCATCTGAGTTTTGAACTTTTCAACTTCCACGCTGCTTGACCTGGTGATAATGAGATCATCAACATAGACTCCAACCAGCAGGTTGGAGTTCCCCACAACTTTCTTGTAGACGGCGTGTTCAGTCGGACTTCTTTCAAAGCCTAATGAGGATAGGCTCTGATCGAGCTTGAAATTCCAAGCCCGCGGGGCTTGTCGAAGACCATACAATGCCTTCTTGAGCTTCAACACCTTGTGCTCTTGTCCAGTAATGCCAAAACCTGGGGGTTGAGAGACATATACCTCCTCTTCCAGATCGCCATTCAAGAATGCCGATTTGACATCCATGTGATGGATGTCCCATCCCTCCTCCGCTGCTAAAGCAATGAGTAGTCGGACGGTTTCTAATCTCGCCACCGGTGCAAACACCTCGTTGAAGTCAACCCCTTGTCTCTGCACATAGCCCTTCGCCACGAGCCGAGCTTTATGCTTCAAAATATTGCCATCCGGATCTTGCTTCGTCTTGAATACCCACTTCAATCCGATGGATTTTTGACCACTTGGGAGATTGGTGATTTCCCAAGTATCATTATCCCGAATCGAGGCTAACTCCTCCTCCATAGCTCTTCTTCAGCTTGGATCGTCTTTGGCCTCCTCGAACGTTGCTGGCTCCCCTGCTGCAAAGAGGCAAAGCCCAGCCTCTTCCTGCTGCAAGTCTATTTCTTCGGTCTCGCCGTAGACCTCCTCAAGTGACCGGAACCGAATTGGTCTGCTCACAGTTGAAGAGTACCCGCTCTTTGATGAAGACAAAGAGCCCATAGAGGAAGTCGGTGGTGTAGTTAGGGAGTTGTCGTGCACTGGAGGAGATTCTTCAAAACTGGACTTCGAACTCGCCTCGGGAGCCACGTCTACAGAGGAGGGAGCTGCGGCCGCGGTGAGGGGTTGCTGGGCCGTGGTGGGGGTGGCCAACCCGTCGCCAGGAGGAAGGGCGGGGGGTGCGTCCGTAGCGGGAGGAGTTGCTGCTCCTTCTGCCGTTGGCAGAAATTGATTTGAGACAGAGAGCTCATCTCCAATTTTTTCTTCCCAATCCCACTTCGCTTCTTCGTGAAAGATAACGTCCCGGCTGATTACTAGCTTCCCGGTTGATGGATTGAACAATCGATAGGATTTAGAGCCCGTCTCATAGCCGATAAACACCATCCGCGTGCTTCTATCCGCTAGCTTCGCGAGATTTGGCTTCGTTGTTTTTGCATACGCAAGGCAACCGAAAGTGCGAAAATGGTGTACTTTCGATTTCCTTCCGTAAATCGCCTCGTAAGGCATCTTTCCCACCACACTTTGAGTAGTCGTCCGGTTGAGAAGATGCATTGCGGTTGCCACTGCTTCTCCCCAAAAACGCGCGGGCATGCTCTTGCATTTTAGAAGGCTCCGAACAGTCCCTATGACAGTTTGATTGGGGCGCTCCACCACGCCGTTCTGCTGTGGAGAATAAGGGGCTGTGAGGAATCGTTTGATCCCGAATTCCTCACAGTAGGCATTGAACGCCTTGGATGTGAACTCCCCACCTCGATCGCTACGGAATCCCTTCACTTTGAGTTCCGTCTCCATCTCCGCTTTTGCTTTTAGTCTTTTGAAAGCATCCAAGGCCTCGTCCTTGGACTTTAATAACTCCACCCACATAAACCTGCTGTAATCGTCTACTAGCAAGAAGAAATATTGTTTACCTCCTGGGGTGGCAGGATTGATGGGTCCACAAAGATCCCCATGCACCAATTGAAGAGAGGTCGATGCACGGCCCGTTACAGCCTTCGGGAATGATAATCGTCTTTGCTTTGCCACCAAGCACCCATCACAAAGCTCTTGTGAGTGCTCAATAGAGGGCATCCCCTCCACCATCTTGAGTCGCCCCATATCATGAAGTGCTCGAAAGTTGAGATGTCCCTATCTAGCGTGCCACAGCCACGCCTCGTCTTTGTACTTTTCTGCTAGCAAAGCCACCGGAGCGTCCGTCTTCATGTTGAGAATATAAAGTCGATTCTTGGACCTCTCCACCTTCGCCAAGAGTCGCCTCTCTCGATCGAACAAACACAAGAATCCGTCCTCCATGACGATCTTGCATCCGTTCTCCTCCAACTGTCCCAAACTCGCAATATTGGTACGGAGTTTCTGGATATAGTAGACGTTGGTGAAGACTTTGTGCTTCTATTTTTGGTCTTTGAAGAAGACTGCACCCCGACCACAGATCTCTACTGAAGAGCCATCGCCGAACTTCACCTTCCCATTCACTATTTCGTCTAGATCGGAGAAAAAATCTTTGCACCCCGTCATGTGGTTGCTAGCTCCCGTATCAAGGTACCAACATGATTTCTCCAAGTCACTGGAAAAAATACTTGGTTGTACATTTTCTTCATTTAAAAGAAGGTTCGAGCATACCATAGATGATTGTACTTCTTCACTTTCCGCCATTAGAAGAGCCGGTTCATTGTCTTCAAATGCCTCGGCCATGTGCGCTCTTTCTTCGTTTTTCTTATTCAAACGACATTCCGCAGCATAATGGCCCATTTTGTGGCAATAAAAACACTCGACTTGTGTTTTATATTTACCACCTTCGTCACGATCTTGACCTTCTCGACGGTCGTTGTTGCGTTGTTGTTCGCCACGCCCTCGTCCGCGACCACGACCTCTTCGGCCGCCGGTTTGGCGTCCTCCACCATATGAGAGCTTCTTATCACGAGCCATCAACTCCTTCATCATCAAGAGGAGTCTATCCTCTTCTTTGTTAGCAGTCCCACCAACGCGCTCTTCGTAGGTCTTTAGTCGATCGACGACCTCCTCCACGGTCATCGTCGTGAAGTCTCCAAATTGCTCTATCGTCGAAGCAATTTGGACGAACTTCGAGGGGACGGATCTCAAAAACTTCTTCACAACAGTAGCCTCCGCTACCGTTCCTCCCAACGCCCTTTGTGTGTTGACGTTTGTGGTGAGCCGCATGAAGAAATCGTCTATTGAATCCGTCTCCTTCATGCGAAGCGTATCAAATTCTGACTGCAGAGTTTGGATCTTTGCATCCTTGACTCGGTCCGAGCCTTGGTACATGGTCTTAAGCATGTCCCACATCTCCTTTGCGGTTTTCTTCTCCGCAACCATCTGGAGTGCGTCATCAGGAAGTGCTTGTTGGATGGCCAAGTAGGCCGCTTTGTTCTTCTTCTCATCAATAGTCGTTGTCGGATCGCGTGGTTCTACAGCCTCCAATGCATCTAGGACATCGAGGATACCCTTCATTCTGATGGCCCAAATACCGTAGTTACTTCTCGCAAGCACTGGGTATTTGAAACTCCCATGGTTGTGGCCACCGGATTTCAAAGGTGATTCTGCTGAGTCGTTCACGCTTAAAGACGTCGACATGAAGAAGAACCAACAAATTTTGGCTCTGATACCAAATGTTAGAATTCTCTAAAGACACCGCACAAGTGTATATTGGAAGAAGACTCTAATTTCTTGTTCATTGCTTTTCTCAAGGCAGAGATCCCATATTAATAGGAATACAAAGTGCTAGAATAAAGACCAGATACAAAATTCTAAAGAAAGGAAAGATCATTAAGGACTTTAATGACTTACCAAAAACTAAGAAAGGAAAATGACAACTAATTGACAACTAATTATTAACATCACCACTACCACTAGGCTAGAGGGTCATTGCCATATATATATATATATATATATATATATATATATATATATATATATATATATATATTGGAACCAGATAAATTGTTTCTGGAATCGCTCCCACTGGGATTCGAACTCCTGGCCACTCGGGCCGCATGCATCTCTTTTAACCACTAGGCTAGAGGTCATCTACTATATATATATATATATATATATATATATATATATATATATATTTTTATATATATATATATATATATATATATATATATATATATAAAATATATATATATAAAAAAAAATATATATATATATATATATATAAAATATATATATATATATATATATTATATGATTGATTGATTGAGACATTTTATATATATATATATATAAAAAAAAAAAAAAAATATATATATATATATATATATATATATATATATATATATATATATATATATATATATATATATATATATATTCTCAATATGATTGATTGAGACATTTATATAAATATAAAATCTCTCAATCAATCATATTATTATTTTTCACATGGTATCAGAGCCAAAACCTTAACCCTAGCCGCCACACCCCTCTCTCTACATTACACCCTCTAGCTCTACATCACACGCACCGCGCCTACACCCCTACTGCTCCCTCACAACCCCCCTGCCCTCTCCCCTACTGCTCCCTCACAGCCCATGTACCTCGGCCCGTAGCTCCCACCCCTGCTGCTCCCTCACAACCTCCCGCCCTCTCCCCTACTGCTCTCTCTCTACATTACACCCTTTATCTCTACATCACACGTACCGCGCCTACACCCCTACTGCTCCCTCACAACCCCCCTGCCCTCTCCCCTACTGCTCCCTCACAACCCATGTACCTCTCCCCACAGCCCCCACCCTTGCTGCTCCCTCACAGCCCCCGCATCCCCATCCGTGTTGCTCCCCGTCCCCACGATCCCCCCCAATACCAGCAAACCCCAACCCTAACCAGAAAGTGTTCTATAAAAATAAAGGATCAAGAAAAAAAAATCGTCGGAGTCGTAAGCTTCAGAGGGTAAACTATAATTATTTGCATGAACATCTGAACTTCGACAACGACATCAGGAGTTAACAGAGAGCAAACTTGATTGTTTGTGTGAATCTTTGTTCCTAACACGATATCCACATCAGGATCTAACATATAGCAAACTAGGTTTGTGTGAATCTCTGTTTTGGCTTGTGTGATCCATATTCGATCGCTGCCAAATTTGCGCAAGCCACTACTAGCACAGTTGATCGAGCATTGGCGAAGTTGATGTAAATATCAAATCGGGACGATCAACGATAGTCAAATCAAAACTTGAAGGATGACGAACACTGAGACGAGTAACAGTGCTAACAACACCAGTGTCAAGAACGCCGTGGCGGGACAATGGACACTGGTATAACGATTTCATCGATTTGACTTATCGATCGACGACTAGAGGGTACGTATGGTTACTCCATATGGTACAAGAACGTCGAGAAGACGCTTTGGGGAATGCGGTCGTGAAAGCAACTGACTAACAACTTCCCAACAATGGATGATCCCGCATACGAGCAGTGGAAGACGAACGACAGTAGACTGTTTACACAGTTGATGAATTCGATGAAACCATCAGTTGAGTACATGGTTAAGAACACGAATTCGGTGAAAGAGTTATGTCCTATGGGAGGTACTAGCAACTGTGTTCGATGGAAAATGTGATTTATCTTCATCTATGATTCGGTTGTTAGTATCTACCGAGCTGATCAGGAAGACAAGTCAAGTAAGGATCAATTTCGTGCCTTTAAGGCCCTCACTGATGAGGTGGATAGTACCCTTGACAACAAATATCAATAAGGCAAGGACTCAACGACAACTCTATATCATGGCGTATTTTGTCTTAATTTGTTTTGATGCAGACTCGACACGATCTCAAATTATTACTGGGGTCGAGGTTCTATCTTTGATGGAAACCCGCTTCTACGGACAATGAAAGTAGTGGGTCTAATATGAGTGATGCATCTACTGATCGATCTGCCTTGGATGCTGCTCGTGGTGGATTTCGTGACAGTCGTGGTAGTAAATGTGGTGATCGGAATGCTGCCTGAAATGGTGGACGAGGTGATGGTTGTCATGATTGAGGACGACTACGCACATGCTTCAACTGTGGTCAACCAATACATTTTCAATGGCAGTGTCCAAAAGCTCAAGTTGTCAATGTTGTATTAGATGCTCATGATAATGGAGAGAGATCCACACAGATGACGACAAAGACCTATGCAGAGTTTGCTGAATTCCAATATCAATGTCGTGGTGAAGCCTCTACATCTGGATCCACAGTCGGATACTCAGCGGCGTGTGGTAAGGTCAAAGCAGTAGGTGATTGACTCGGGTGCGTCTGATCACATGACAGGTGATGTAGGTATGTTGCATGATTATGTATCTGTGGGTCATGTGACAGATTGTACTGTTGCGAATGGCAGTTCCCTGAAAGTTCATGGAAAAGGAAGCACCCATTTTTCTCCTGGGCTGCCACTCAATTCATTTTACGCACCTGGAAATCCATTCAGTTTATTTTTCAATAGTCGGATTATTCGTGACTTGTAATACTCGGTAACATTCTTTCCTAATGGTTTATGTTTTTCAGGCCTGAAGACTGGGAAGGCTGTCGGTATGGGGCATGTGGCTGGAGGATTGTATCTATTTGAAATGAATTCTTATGTTGCTTGTGTCGATGTGTCACTCGACCCGTTTGAGTTATACTATCGGTTAACCCATCTATCCAAGTTCTGCAGAAAATGTGTCTATCTCTAGATTTTTGAGATGCTTTTCATTGTGAGTGATGTAGTCTGGCTAAACATTATCAGGTACCCAATCCGGTGAGTCCAAATAAAGTTGTCTCAGCTCATTTTGTATTAGTGCATTCTGATGTATGGGGTCAATGCCCTATTGAATCTGTGATGTATTTCAAGTACTATGTTTCGTTTGTTCATGAATACTCTTTTTTTTTAAAAAGATAATTATATTAAAACATGGAAACACTGGAAATGGGTACAACAGTTGGAGGAATCACTGATTCCTTACACATAGGAGGAATGAGAAAAAAAGAATTCAAATTATAGGTGACCGCATGCCTGGCAAGGTTGTGTGCAACTCCATTAGCTTCTCTTCTTGTGAAAACTAAGTTATTCACATTGGATGTAAGAAGTTCAGCTTTGATAGGCCGTAGTAAGTCTTGAAATCTCCAAGGCATCAACGACTCCTCCCCCTTAAGGATCGTAACAATTGATAGTGAATCACTTTCAATGACAAAATCATTGAGCTTGAGGTATTTGGCAAGAAGTAACCCTTGTTTAATGGCATGTATTTCAGCTTACAAGGCGTCGTCAAAATATACTAGTTTAGGCGAGCACCAAAAAAGAGCAGAGATAAAAAGGCCCGATTCCTCCCTAGCCACAGCTGCAGCAGCAATGTGCGTTGATGAAGTAGCACCGTCTACATTGATTCTAATGATCCCCTTCAGTGGTGGTGTCCAAAGTTTACTTCCCGCCATAGAGCTTCGCATGTCTTGCAGGAGACTGCACGCAGGATTGAAGCCTGATTCATATGAAAGATGATTGCTTGCTTAATAAGTTCCCTGGCAGTCAAAGTTTTCCCCTGGAAAATGTAGGCACACCTTGCCTTCCAGATCACCCATAGGATTACAGCTCCTAATCTGATCTGATAATCTCCTTAGAGAGTTTGTCTAAGAGCCAGGTTTCTACCAAGGTGCAGACATCATCAATGTAGTCTGTGCGAAGTCCCAAGGGGCTAAGAAACCATACCTCTCTAGCAGTGTAGCAGTGGAGAAGGAGATGATTTGCGTCTTCCAGTAGACCGCACAGTGGGCAAGACGGATCCATGTCATTCCTCCTCCTGGCGATTGCAGCTCGGACAGGAATAGCACCTTTCAGTAGTCGCCAGATGAAAAATATCCCTCTAGGTGATATATTGTTTATCTTCCAGAGTTGCCTCCATACCTCGTTTTTAGCCGTGGCAGTAGACGAACTTGCTTCATTCCTCCTCAAGGCTTCATAGTAGGATTTAGCCGATAAATTACCATTTCTAGTGTTCTTCCATATCAATCGATCAGGCCCATCACCTTCACTGAGGTCAATGTTAAGGATATATAGTTGAGGCCTCCATCAGAGAGAAAGTGGTCTGAATTAAAGCAGTATTCCATCGTCGTTGACCCGGCATCATTAAGTCCCGAACTATAGTTGGCATGTTATCACCATGAATACCATCAGTGATACTGCACTCTGGAAGGGAAGGCACCCATGGTTCATCGAGGATGTTAACCCAACCTCCACGTATTTTCCAGAAGCAATTTGATCGACCAGTGGCACGAGACTTCAGCATACTACACGTTGGGGATGCACGTCTATGCTTCTACACCTGCCAAAAACATCTGTTAGAAAGATACGTACCTCGAAGAATACGGGCCCAAAGTTGATATGGATTTGTTAGGAATCTCCATACAAGTTTCCCGACAAGAGATTCATTAACCCACTTCGACTTGCGGAACCCCAAGCCACCGTCAAGTTTAGGCATAGTGATTTTGTCCCAAGCTAAGAAATGGATCTTCCTCTCTTCGTTGTATTCGCCCACCAAAACTTTCTTTGGAGTTGATCCAAGTTAGCACTAACCGTCTTGGGTAGAATATATGCCGACATATAGTAGATAGGAAAAGACCCAAGTGTAGATTTGATGAGGACAGATCTCCCTGCGTGAGAGAGAAGTTTAGATTTCCAGCCTTGAAGACGATTAGAACATCTATCAATGAGCGCCGAGTATGTGGTTCGCATGGCTTTAGATTTGAGTAAAGAGTGACCCAAATACTTATCTCCATCATCCATAACTGATAGATGCAGCATGTTTGCAATGATGTTCCTCTCTGCAGGTGGTACCAATTTACTGAAGTGTATAATAGTTAATTTTCTCCCCTGACCAAGATGAGAACTTGCTAAGAATCTCTCGAGTAATTACCATGGATGAGACCGATGCCCCCCCAAAAATGAGCAGATCGTTGGCAAAGAGTAGGTGAGTAATTGAAGGGGTATATCTATTGATCCGCACCCTATGGAACAGGTCATTGCGTTCATAACAATAGAATAGGCGAGAAAGCACTTCGGTACACAGAATGAAGATGAAAGGAGAAAGAGGGCATCCTTGTCTAACTCCTCTGCTAGGTTTGAAAAATCCTTCAGGTTTTCCATTTATAAGAATAGAGAACGAAGAGGAAGTGATACATTTCATAATAAGGTCATTAGAATGACCAGTGATCCCCAATCCATGAAGCGTGTTCTTGATGAAACTCCATGAGAGCCGATCATACGCCTTCGCCATATCAATCTTGAGGGCATAAGCATTGTTCTTCCTAGAAGAGAATTTCATGGAATTGATGATTTCCTGAGCCACTATGACATTGTCAGTAATCTGCCGCCCTGGGACGAATACATTTTGTTCAGGTGATATCAATTTATCCATCATAGGACGAAGACGAGAAGTGAAAATCTTCGAAATAACTTTGTAGGTCACATTGTATAGTGAAATGGGTCTGTAATCAGCAAGGGAAGATGGAAACTCTTTTTTGGGGATGAGAACAATGTTGGTATGATTAATGGAAGGAGGTAGATTCACTGATTGAAAAAATTCTTGGATGTAAGCAACAAAATCCTTACCCACCGTAGCCCAAGCTTTTTGATAAAATATTGCAGGAAATCCGTCAGGACCAGGAGCTTTCAGAGGCCCCATATTTTTGATTGTGTCTTCAATCTCCTTCTCAGTAGGTGTCCTGCCCAGCTCAATATTTTCCTCCATAGAAATTGGGTCATTAGACACCACAAAGCCTTAATCCATTAGGGTAACATTTTCCTCTTCGAAAATCTTCTTGAAGTGGTTAAAGATAGTAGAAGTAATCATATTATGGTCAGAAGACATTGATCCATCCTCCATTTGCAGGGATCGAATACCATTAAGTCTCTTTCTATTTGTTGCCAAGACATGAAAATATTTAGTACACTTGTCAACCCTCATTGATCCATCGGCATCTTGATCGTTGCTTCCAATATAATTCCTAGAGAGAGAGAACATCATTTAACTCCAATTTCAACTGATCTTCTTCATGAATAGTATGTTCTGTTGGAGGATTAGACTGAATAGAAAGAAGCCGATTTTTGATCAAATTAATCCGCTGGCGGATCCAAAGGTGCATTTGTCCCTATTTGTGTAGGTTTGACATTGTTTGCTTCAGGATTTCTTGAATATATATACAGTTGGTAGATAATTGTGACCAAATTCGCGAGAGTACCGAGTTGAAGTCTGCATTGTAGAGCCAGTAAGATTCAAACCTCCTTGGTCTCCTATATCGAGGTAATTTGTGATCGCTGTTGAGCAGGATGGGAGCATGATCGTTGTTTACACGAGGGAGAATGGACACCGTAGCATGGGAAAATAATGAACTCCATTGTGCATCAGCATAAGCTCGATCAAGGCGTTCCATGATATTATAAGGAGGTCTTCGGCGATTCGACCAAATAAAAGCAGGGCCAATAAAGCCAAGATCAATGAGTCCACAAGTGTCTATCATATCATTAAAAAGGTCTGCAGCATTTTGATCAAAAATCCCTGCCACCAATCTTCTCATCCCGCCTTGAAATAGCATTAAAATCTCCAATACATATCCAAGGGACATCAAAACTTGCAGCTAAGCATTTAATATAGTTCCAAAGTTGACTTCTGTCTTTCTGGGCAGGGCACCCATGCTTGGATAGAGAGAAGAATGATATTTTGAGAAGAGTACGAAACAGTAGCTTTGATGGAGTCATCTCAAGCAATCCATAGACCACCTGAATGCCCAGTTGGAGGAACAGAAAATGAGTTAGGAAAGCCTAGTAAAGGTAGAATGCGGTTGGTGCGGATAGGGGGAGAGAATTTTAGAGATGAAAAGGATAGTAGGATGGGACGATTTGAGAAATGCACATAGAGTTTGGACTGTCGGGTCATTTCCCACACCCCGACAGTTCCAAGATAGCACTAACATTTCCCTTGCGGCTTTTGAAGACTAGCCGCCACAGCCTTGTCAGTTGCAAAAGTTGAAAACCGAGCTCTAGTCACTCGTTTGCTGGGTGGGAGAGAGCATTGGACAATCAGAAGGAATTTTATGTTTATAGCTGCATTTGGGAAGAGGAGACATGGTAGTGGTGATCAACTTTGATTTACGTGCCAGTCTTTTCCAAGAAATCTTCTCAGATTTAGGAACGGGTACGATCATGTTTGTTAGAGTGGATGGGATTCCCAACCTATGTGGAGATGATCCCGGAGTGCGACGAGCACCGTTCGATGTCGAAGAAGCTCGGGAAGTAGGCAACGAAGAGTTGCTGCTGCTGCTGCTACTCGGAGGGAGGTTTCGGAACTGGGCCACCGAGTTCGGTCCGAACTCGGTCCCAGGTCGAGTTCTGGCCGAACTCGGTCTGGCCATTCCAGAATGTTGCTGGTAGGTTCTGTTTGTCCGACACAGAGTTCTGGCCGAATTCTGTGTCGTTGGGGCTGAGGCGGAAATCTGGGTGATTTTTCACCACCGGATCAAATCAAACGGTCCAGATTTGTTGCGGGATTAGGGAGTTAAGTTGGGATTTCCAAGCCCTAATCTATTGTAACACAATCGGAGAACGTTTGACAAAAAGAGAGAGAGGAAGGAGGCAAGAGTGCCATTACAACTTCGGAAGAGAAGACGGAGGATTGAAGGTCGTTTTTCGAAGGAGATCGCGTACGGGTAATCTCTACTCGTCGTTCTCGCTCTTCGTAGCCTTGTAATCATTGTTCTTACTTCTGAGTGTTGTGGGGATCCGATTTGGATCGGGAGGAGTTTGTAGAGGGTGTAATTCTTCTATTCCATTAGTGGAGGCTTCTCAGGGTTGGACTCCGATCGTCCCGTGGTTTTTTCCTGCAAGGGTTTTTCACGTCAAAAATTCTCTGTCTGCGTGGATTGTTTTTGTGTGGTTGTTTTTGGGTTCGTGCGTTGTATTGCTCGGTCCTCTCGCAGGTACTCTCCGGTATGGGAAAAGGTTTCCGCGCTTCTTTTCCATCAGAGTAGTATCAGAGCCAGGTTCTGGAATTCAGAAGGGTGTCAGAAGTTGACAGAAACTAGAGAGGAGAGATGGACGCGAAGCCGGTGCGCATGGTAAACCTTAACGGCACCAACTATCACTATTGGCGGAGCAAGATGAAAGATTTGCTGTTTGTCAAGAAGGTGCATCTACCCGTGTTTGCATCCGAGAAGCCCAGTGATAAATCCGAGGAGGACTGGACATTCGAGCATATACAAGTGTGTGGGTACATACGGCAGTTTGTGGATGAGAACGTGTACAACCACGTTGCCAATATTGAGCACGCGAAGACGTTGTGGGATAAGCTGGAATCCTTATATGCGAAGAAGACCGGGGTAAACAAATTATTCCTGATCCGAACGATGATGGGTCTGCGATACAAGGATGGAACGTCTATTTCGGACCACTTGAGTGAGTTCCAGGGCGTGGTTGACCAGCTATCTTCTATGGGAGTCAAGTTCGACGACGAAGTTCAGGGACTGTGGCTGCTGTGTACTTTGCCAGACTCGTGGGAGACCGTACGAGTATCTATGATCGCTTCTGCTCCAAAGGACGTGGTCAGTCTGGAGTTTTCCAAGAGCGGGGTGTTGAATGAAGAGATGCGGAGACATTCTCAGGGCACTTCATCCACATCCCACCACTCAGAGGCACTTGTTTCAGAGAGCCGCGGAAGGGACAAAAGCAGGGGTCCAGGTGGTGGCAGAGACAAGAGCAGGGGAAAGTCCAAGGGTCGTTACGAGGACTCAGAGTGTTACCATTGTGGTTAGAAGGGCCACATCAAGCGGAACCGTTTCGCTTGGAAGAGAGAGAAGAAGGGCGACAAGGGGAAGCAAGAAGAGAACACTACAGCGGCGGCCTCGATGCATGGAGGCGATGTGATCGTCGTAGGTGATGAGGTCATTACTAACCTCGCCTGCGATGACAATTCTTGGCTGGTGGACTCAGGGGCTTCAGCACATGTATCTCACAACAGGGCACTGTTTGCCACTTACACGACAGGCGACTATGGCGTGTTGAAGATGGGCAACGGAGATGTGTCGAAGGCGGTTGCCGTTGGAGATGTGCATTTGAGAATGAAGATGGGTGCGGTTCTTGTTCTCAAGGATGTTCGTCATGTCCCTGATATCCGTTTCAACCTGGTATCGGTTGGAAGGTTGGATGACGAGAGATTCTTCAGTCTCTTCGGGAACAGTCAGTGGAAGCTTTCCAGAGGTTCGATGGTGATTGCCAGAGGAAGCAAGAAGTCCGGTCTCTACTATATGGAGGAGAGCGCACAGGGGGCACAGGAGGTGAACGCAGTCAGCGACGCGTCTACCGAGTTGTGGCACAGGAGGCTCGGCCATATCAGTGAGAAGGGGATGAGCTACTTGGTGAACAGGAAGGTGATTCCGGGGCTCAAGTTTACAAAGTTGGAGAAGTGCACGCACTATTTAGCTGGGAAGCAAAATAGGGTGTCTTTCCAAAGTCACCCAAGTTCGAGGAAGCCGGCGTTGCTCGAGTTGATTCACTCGGATGTCTGCGGTCCTATGAAGGTAAAATCTCTTGGTGGTGCTTCTTACTTTGTAACTTTTATTGATGACTATTCCAGGAAGATTTGGGTCTATGCCTTAAAGACCAAGGATCAGGTGCTGCCTACTTTCAAGGAGTTTCAGACCTCTGTTGAAAGGAAGACGGGCAAGAAGTTGTTGTGTGTTCGGTCCGACAATGGCGGCGAATACATCGGTCCCTTTGATGCGTATTACAGAGAGCAAGGGATACGACACCAGAAGACTCCACCCAAGACACCTCAGCTCAATGGTTTAGCGGAGTGCATGAACAGGACACTGATGGAGAGGGTGCGATGTTTGCTGTCAGAAGCAAACTTGCCGGACAGTTATTGGGGTGAGGCTCTTCTCACAGCTGCTTATGTTATTAATTTGTCTCCTAGTGCTCCTTTGCAGGGTGATGTGCCTGACAAAGTATGGTACGGCAAAGAGCCGTCATACAATCACCTGCGAGTGTTTGGCTGTAAGGCCTTCGTGCATGTACCGAAGGACGATAGGACCAAACTTGAGCCGAAGACGAGGCGATGCATCTTTGTCGGCTACGGTCGGGATGAGTTTGGCTATAGACTCTACGACCCAGTGGAAGGAAAGCTCTACAGAAGCAGGGACGTGGTGTTCGTCGAGGATCAGACCATGACCAACACTCAGGATTTTGAGACGCCTTCTGAGACTGAGGAATTGCCTGAGTTAGAGTCATTTCGCTTCGAGCAGTTTCCAGAGGACATCGCAGATGATCCAGTTATGGGGGAGCCGGTACATGGAGTTGCTCCCAACCTTGATCATCAGCCTGCTGATGGTGGTCGGGGTGTCCCTCAGGAGGATGAGCATGTCGGAGAGGCAGTTCCTGAAGGGGAAGAGGCTGTCGGTATACAGCCAGCACCAGTGGCTCCACTGAGGAGGAGTGACAGGGATCGTCGACCATCTACGAGATACTCACCAGATGAGTATGTGCTATTGACTGACGGGGGAGAGCTCGAAAGTTTTGCAGAGGCTATGGAAGACGAACACAAGCAGGAGTGGATGGAGGCTATACAGGAGGAGATGAGTTCCTTGCACACCAATTCCACTTATGATCTGGTGCGGTTGCCAAAGGGCAAGAAGGCTTTGAAGAATCGATGGGTGTTTAGAGTGAAGCAGACGGATGATGCTACTCGCCCTCGATACAAAGCGAGGCTGGTAGTTAAAGGCTACGGTCAGCGGAAATGCGTGGATTATGATGAGATCTTTTCGCCTGTCGTCAAGCATTCGTCTATCCGGGTGGTGCTAGCATTAGCAGCCAGTCTCGAATTGGAGGCCGAGCAGATGGACATGAAGACGGTATTCCTCCACGGTGATCTTGAGGAGGAGTTGTACATGGAGCAGCCAGAGGGATTCTGTGAGAAGGGCAAGTCACATTTGGTCTGCCGGTTGAGGAAGAGCTTGTATGGTCTGAAGCAGGCTCCGAGGCAGTGGTACAGGAAGTTCGAGTCGTTTATGGGGGAGCATGGTTATGCACGGACGACGTCGGACCATTGTGCATTTGTGAGATATTTTACCGAGGATGATTTCATCATTTTGTTGCTCTTTGTTGATGATATGCTATTAGTGGGTCGGAATGCCACTAGGATAGCGGAGCTGAAGCGCCAACTGGGCGCGGCCTTCTCTATGAAGGATTTGGGCGCAGCGAAGACTATTCTTGGGATGGAGATCAGCCGAGAGAGAGAGTCCAAGCTGCTACACTTGTCCCAAACGAAGTACATTCACTGGGTACTTCAGCATTTCGGGATGGATGGGTCGAAGAAAGTGAGTTGCCCCCTTGCGGCTCACTTTAAGCTCACTGAGGAGCAGTGTCCATCTGCCGAGGACGAAAAGGAAGATATGGAACGGGTTCCATATGCCTCAGCTGTGGGAAGCCTTATGTATGCCATGGTGTGTACGAGACCAGATATTGCTCATGCAGTTGGTACGGTTAGCAGGTATCTTTCAAATCCTGGAAGGGTACATTGGAGTGCGGTCAAGTGGATTCTACGATATCTTCAGGGCACTGCTGGTTTGAGACTTTCCTTTGGTGGTGACGAGCCGAAGCTGGTTGGGTATACCGACGCTGATATGGCTGGAGATGTAGACACGAGGCGATCGACTTTAGGCTACGTGATGATGTTTGCGGGAGGAGCGGTGTCGTAGCAGTCGCGGTTGCAGAAGTGTGTTGCCTTATCGACGACAGAGGCAGAGTACATTGCGGTGACGGAGGCTTGCAAGGAGCTGTTGTGGATGAAAAAGCTGCTGTAGAAAATGGGACTGAAGCAAGAGCAGTATACTTTGCTTTGCGACAGTCAGAGTACTATTCATATTGTGAAGAATCAGACGTTTCATAGCCGGTACAAACACATCGAGACTCGGTATCATTGGATACGGGATGTGGTTGAGAAGAAGGACGCGGAGCTTAAGAAGGTTCATACAGATGACAATGGAGCTGATATGTTCACGAAGATTCTACCAAGGGGGAAGTTTGAGTACTGCAGGCAGATCGTCGGGATGACGATATCCTCCCCATAGTTGTGAAGGAGAAGATTTGTTGGAGTGGGTGGGGTTCCCAACCTATGTGGAGAAGATCCCGGAGTGCGACGAGCGCCGTTCGATGTCGAAGAAGCTCGGGAAGTAGGCAACGAAGAGTTGCTGCTGCTGCTGCTACTCGGAGGGAGGTTCTGGAACTGGGCCACCGAGTTCGGGCCGAACTCGGTCCCAGGCCGAGTTCTGGCCGAACTCGGTCTGGCCATTCCAGAATGTTGCTAGTAGGTTCTGTTTGCCCGACACAGAGTTCTGGCCGAATTCTGTGTCGTCGGGGCTGAGGCGGAAATCTGGGTGATTTTTCACCACTGGATCAAATCAAACGGTCCAGATTTGTTGCAGGATTAGGGAGTTAAGTTGGGATTTCCAAGCCCTAATCTATTGTAACACAATCGGAGAACATTTGACAAGAAGAGAGAGGAAGGAGGCAAGAGTGCCATTACAACTTCGGAAGAGAAGACGGAGGATTGAAGGTCGTTTTTCGAAGGAGATCGCGTACGGGTAATCTCTACTCGTCGTTCTCGCTCTTCGTAGCCTTGTAATCATTGTTCTTACTTCTGAGTGTTGTGGGGATCCGATTTGGATCGGAAGGAGTTTGTAGAGGGTGTAATTCTTCTATTCCATTAGTAGAGGCTTCTCAGGGTTGGACTCCGATCGTCCCGTAGTTTTTTCCCGCAAGGGTTTTCAACGTCAAAAATTCTCTGTGTCTGCGTGGATTGTTTTTGTGTGGTTGTTTTTGGGTTCGTGCGTTGTATTGCTCGGTCCTCTCGCAGGTACTCTCCGGTTTGGGGAAAGGTTTCCGCGCTTCTTTCCCATCAATGTTATCATCATTAAAATCTCGAGGAGAATGCGGAAAAAACTTCAAAGGCAGGTTCGGGGATGAAACATTAGGACAGGCACTCATAGTTGAGTTCACCTCCTTTGGTAGGGAAGAAGGGATATGATGATTGAAACTGTTAGACAGCAGATCACTAAGATTGGGAGATGAGACAGGAATCTGAGTGGAAGAGGAATAAGAGGAGTTGCTGTTTGATTTGATTGAGTGATTAGCAGATAAATAATGATTGGGTGGGTCACACATATCAACCAACTTAGCAGCAGCATTAACTACCTTGCGAATAGGGGGGGGGGGGGGGGGGGGGGGGTGTTGGGGAATATACTTGGATAGTTGGAGAAGTGGGGTGATGGGAGGTTATTAATGCCACGTGGATTACCGGAAGTATGCTCCTTGCTCGGTGCTTCTCGGACGTTCATTCCGGCCAGCTTGATGGGAGGAATATGGCTTGTCGATTTCTCCGGTTGAGTAACACCATGTAATGATTGGGAAAAGGAAGATCTGGCAGGAGAATTAACAGTATTATTGCAGCTAGCATCATTCGGGGGAGGATCAGCTCGATACTCAGCCTCTTTAATCTTTGGAGCAATCATATTCTTGAATGTAGTTTTCTCTTACGGCAACCAATTACTGTCAATGAGAGAAATAGCTTCCAAACGATCTTTGCAGCTCTCATGATTGTGCCCAATCCTGGCACAGAACAAACATAGACGAGGAAGTCGCTCATATTTGACTACTACCTGCCCATGGCGATCACCTTCAAAGCATGTCGCAATGTGATTTTTCAGAGGTACGATTAGATCAAAGAGGATTTCACCCTTGCATAGGATTTCCATTTCTCTTTATCCTTCAGAGAACTTAAACGAATGGAACCTAATGCTTCACTAATCCTCCCTACTACAGCTTTATTCAGGAACATTGGAGGAATCCTGTGTAGTTGTACCCATAGGTCTGCATACCGGAAGGAGTACTCCTCAGGCATTTTTAGAGGGTCACATCTCTCTAAGGGGCCGTTTGGTATGCGAAATTTTTTTATATTTCCGGAAAAATTTAGGATTGGAAAATCATTCCCACGTTTGGTATACACTATTAAAATTTATTCTCGGACATTCAAAATACCTGGGTAAATTATTTGTCTATGAAGCATGGAAATCTATTCCCTAACAATTTGGTGGGTATATTTTTTTTTGTCTGGGAATAAACTTAACTAAAAATTGGATACATTTACATCTATTGCCATCAATGATTTGATAAAAAGCTCGACACTTTCTCTCTCTTTTATTTTTTTTCCTTCTTTCTCTCGGTCGGCTGGGACTGCTCTCTCTCTCTCTCTCTCTCTCTCGGCTGGGACTGGACTGGCACTGCGCTCTCTCTCGGCTGAGTCTGCTCGCTCTCTCGACTGGGACTGGGAGATCTCTGTCGATTTCTCGGATCTCTCTCATGCTCGACTCTCTCTCTCTCTTTCTCTCTCGCGCGCGCTCTCTTCACAGAGGATAGGTATGGATTCTCAACTCCTAGATCTACGTTTTTTGTGATTTTGTCCATTTTTTGGATAAATTTTGGTTTGATATTATTTTGGTTGCTTAATTAATCTTATATTATGTTTAAAATTGAAAATAATTTGGGATTTTGTTGTTTTAGGTCTTTGATTTTACATTTTGGGAATTGTTTTAGGGTTTGGGATTTTGTTTTTTTTAGGACTTTGATTTTTAGATTTTTGGGAATTATTTAGGGTAAAAGATTCACTTCACTAGAGGAATGTAACCGAACAAGAAAAGCGATTGCTTGTCGATCCAGGTCAGAGACTCTCAAGGTGCTTCCAACTTTCCATAAATTGATTAGGATCTTAGCAATTGAGGAACATAAAAATCTTCTTGAGGAATAAGGTTTAATTGCAATCATGGAATTCCATGTTTGTGGAGGGGAGCTATCTCTGGGGGATAAGGAGACAGGCACAGATGGTTCAGAAGGACGTAGTAGTGCGGCCATTTTCTCAATAATGTCATTGAAAGAGGCCATGGAGACAAGGAGAAAGGTGGGGGTGGAGAAATGAGGTATGGAGGGATGGTTAAAACGGAAGGGAAATGAGAAAATAAAGTGGAGATTTTAAGGGAATTGAGAGAAGACAGAGGACATCAAAATGGAGAAGAGGGCATCCATGAGGATGAAGAAATCGCCATCAGGCGGAGAGGAGACACATGTTGATGAATGCTCACGAGTCACTTTTGTCTACTTAATAAAAACTTGTTTCGAAGTATTTGATATTTTGTGCAATTTTATGCTGAAATAAAAAACCAATTTGGGGTTTCAACAAAGTCTCTTTGGAGCAACAATGGTAGTGAGTATGAGTCTCGTGAGTTCACTTCCTATCTAGCTAGACATGGAATTATCCAACAAACTTTTTGTCCTTACACACCATAATAAAATGGTGGCCGAACGTAAGAATCGTCAACTTTTGGAAACAATGCGTGCTCTTATGTTTCATATCCGTACTTCCAGAAAATTTTGGTCGGATGCTGTCTTTACAGCTTGCTATATGATCAAACGCATGACATCTATTGTTTTCAATGGCACTACTTTTTCTCGATTATATTCCAATCATATGTAGGCCTATCAATGGTCGACCGAAAATCCGTATCCGATCCGTATTCGAACCGAAAATATCCGAAATTTCGGATACGGATACGGATTCGGATATCTTATCGGATATTTATCGGATATCGAATACGGATACGGTAAGTGCCATATCCGAACCAATAAAATCTGAACCAATAATATTTAATTTTTTAATAAATTTAACATATATTGGGCTTTCAGGAATTTATGATTCAGCCAGCCCATGAGCCCAGCAGTGAGCAGCCCGTCCTGGAACCCTAAAATCTAAATATTCTGATTTCTCACGAGCTATTAAAAAAAACCCTCTTTCGGCGGAGGCTCCGCATGCACGCACAGGAGTTTTCAGATCTGCGGAGGAGAAGCAAATCTCTCCCCTCTTTATCTTCAGATCTGCAGAAGCACGGAGGAGCTCTTCCTCTTCGGTCTGTCTTCTTCTTGCTTCTTAAATTATTTTGTGAAGATTATCTCAGCATCACGAGATCTCAGATCTCAAATTATTGTCGGATTTGTATGATTTATATGAAATATTCTTCTTGCTTCAGACGAATTATTGTCGAATTTATATGAAAGATTATCTTAGATTTCAGACGAATTTCTTCTTGCTTCTTAAATTATTGTCGGATTTGTATGAAATATGTCGAATTTGTATGAAATATGTTAGGTTTTTTTAATACTTATGATTTTATACAAGTTTTGATTTTGTTAGGGTTTATACTTCTAATTTTGTAATGAAATTTGTATGAAATTTGTATAAATTTGTACGAATTTGTATGAATTTGTATGAAATATGTCGAGAAGCTTTAGACATCTGATTTTATACTTCTGATTTTGTTAGGTTTTTTATGTCGAATTTGTATGAAATATGTTCAATCAAAAGGAGAAATATGTAATATGTTCAATCCAATTTTTTTATTTGTCGAATTTGTATATATGTAATATGTTCAATCAAGTTCTGATTTTATACTTCTGGATTTTAGAAATTCGTCTGAAAAATCCATGACGTTTCAAAGTCCAACTCCAAGTGTCGAGGTTGAGGTTGAGGTTGGATCAAATACTGAACTTGAAGCAGAGATTGAGAGTGAAAATGAAGTTGAAGTAGATGATGGTCTAATCAAAAGGAGGAAGACGAGATATGAAGTCTGGGATAGAGTTCGAAAAGAAGCATATAGGGGCTGGTAAAATTAGAGCAACTTGTCATCATTGCAAAAAAAATTTGATGGGTCTAGCAAGAATGGAACAACACGTTTGCGCAATCATCTGAAAACTTGTAGTAGGAGACCTCAAAATCGGTCCAGTCAAAGACTCATAACTTCTGTAACTAGTGGTGGAAAACCTCCAAGAATGGGAACTTGGAAATTTGATGCTGCTAAAAGTCGGATTGCATTTGCAAAGATGGTTGCTTTTCATGACTATCCATTTAATATGGCTGAGCATCGTTATTTTCAAGAATATGTGAAGACTATAGACCATAGAATAAAGTTCTATTCAAGAAATACCATTCGGACAGATGTGAAGAAAGTTTATGATGCCATGAGATTGCAATTGCAAGCGAGGCTTGAGAGAAATACATCTAGAGTAAGTCTCACAACCGATTTATGGACTGCTGAGCATCAAAATTTAAGTTATTGTTGTGTGACATGTCATTTTTAGACGATGATTGGGTCTTGCATAAGAAAATTATAGCATTTGGTATGATTCCTTCTCTACATACCGGAATTATTCTCAGCGAGTTCATTAAATCTACAATACTATCATGGAATATTAACTCCAAGTTGTTTGCAGTAGCAGTTGACAATGCCAGTAGTAATGATGTTATGATTCGGAATCTTAAAGAATGGATGAATGACAAAGGGGTTTTGTTACTTAATGGTGATATGTTTCATATGAGGTGCAATGCGCATGTTTTAAATCTCATTGTGCAGGTAAATAAAGTTTTATTGTTTTATTTCTTGTATTCTTCACATTGTTAATTCTTTCTTATACTTGTTCAAATGTCATTATGCAGGATGGTTTGAAGGTGGTGGGTTCTCTTGTGGGAAAAATTCGAGAATGTGTTACTTTTATCAAATCCTTCCAAGGCCGAAAGCAAAAGTTTGAGTCTACATTAGTCCAGACAAAGTTGACTGGTAAGGGAGTATCAAGTGATGTGCCAACCAGGTGGAATTCAACTTTTCATATGCTTGAGAGTGCAATAGAAGTGAAATCTGCCTTCTTTCGCTTAGCGAAGTTACATTCTGAATATAAAACTTTGCCTAGCAAAGAAGAATGTGAGAGAGGGACTGTGATCTGTGAATGTTTAAGGGTATTTAACAATATCACACTTCTATTTTCAGGGGTTAAGTATCCTACTGCAAATTTATATTTCAAGGGAGTTTTAGATGTGAATGTGTGTATTCTTGATTGGCTAAATAGTTCGCATGATTATATTCGTAGCATAGCACAAAATATGAAGGAGAAGTTTGATAAATACTGGAAGAGTTGTAGTTTAATGATGACCATTGGTATAATAATCGATCCTCGATATAAATTCAAATTTGTGCAATTTGCTTTCAGTAAGATATATGGTAATGATTCTACAACCTACATCAACCAAGTTCTTTTATCTTTGAGGGAACTTTACTCTTTACAAGCTATGCAAGCTGGCCCTGATATTTTTAGCCAAGATAGTTTTGTTGGTACTTCTACTTCTAGTAGTGGAATTGTTGGCAGTATTGGATTAAAATAAAAGCTTGAATCTGAATTTGACAACTTGCATAAGAATATGTCTCAGTCAAATGAAAAATCTGAATTGGAGAAGTACTTGGATGAACCATTGTTTCCAAAAGGTGATGATCCGAGGAGTTTTGACATATTAGCTTGGTGGAAATTGAAGACACCTTCTTATCCAGTACTTGCAACTATGGCTCGTGATCTCTTAGCAGTTCCAGTATCTACTGTTGCATCAGAATCAACGTTTAGTTGTAGTGGTAGAGTGGTTACTCCACATCGATCTTTATTGGCTCCCGACATCGTTGAATCACTAAGTTGTGTGAAGAATTGGTTGCCACCACTATCAGGTATGTTATTAAACTTTTAATTACTTACCAAGCTTGTTTATCTTCAATAATTTATATGCTAGTGCTCTTACCAAGCTTGTTTATCTTCAATAATTTAGATGATGTCATTAGTTTGGAGGAAGGATCGGAGATTTGTGATGCTACATTTGTCATCTAGTCATTTTGGTAACAATCTCTTAGAAATTGATTTAATTTTTTTTTAAATCTCTTAGTTCTTGTTAGTGAGACTATCTCACAATGATTTTTTTGCTTATATGCAGTATGTCCAGGCTCCAGCAGGTTGTATGATTTTTTAAATCTTCAAGTATCTGGCAACGCTGCCTGAGTAGTGGTATAAAGACCTCTAGGTATCTCTTGTTCTATCTCCCAAGTATACACATGTTATAAACCTACTCAACCTCTTAACATGCTCATTGTTACTGTGAACTTCAAACTTTGTACATAAATGCTTATCCCATGTTTCCAGATTGGTTTTATGTTACCAAGTAAAACATCATGAATTTTATTTCCTCTCTTGACATTTCAAATACTTGCTTTATCAAACCTCTGTTCATTGGATCTTAGTTATCCTAAATTAGCATGATATTTGTTCATCACAAAAGGTTCAGAGTTATAGAACTATTTTTAGCATGAGATATTATTGATCTTGACCATCTTAGTTGCGTATCCCATGCTTGAGAAGGTTCAGAGTTCTAGAACTATTTTTATACCAGGGATATTTTCTAACTTGATACTAGGGTCCACCTCAGTTGTATATCCCATGCTTGAGAAGGTCCCGCTCCTTGAGACCTTCTTTCCACAAGAAATAAGGTCTGCTATATTTCTTTCCACAAGAAATAAGATCTGCTATATTAGCTATATTTCTTTCCACAAGAAATAAGACTAATTTGCTGCTTTTCAGGGCGATTAGTTATATTGCTCTGCTTGCTGCAAAATATTCTAGCATTTTACTATTGTTGGCAAGTTGATTTTACTATCTGGTACAAATATTTCAGCAACTAGATGTACAAACTTACTTGAAGTTTTGAATACTGCTTTGAATACTAATTACTCTCAAGTCTCTTTTTATTCATTACCAAGCTAGCCTAATATGAGTGTTATCTTGACTTTTAGGTATCAAAGATGCAGCAGATAACAAAATATTAGTGGACATGTTGTTTTTGGCTATAAACAAGACAAGCCTCCTGCAAACTGCTTATGTACTAAGATGATGTATTAAGACATGTACTGAACTATGTATTATGTATGAGCCTTGTGTGGAGAATTTCTTGTTGTGTGGAGAATTATTAATATGTGCAATGTATTCAATGTATGCATGAGACTATTAGTTATTTGTGCTTGTGTAGAGAATTTCTCGGTGCACATGTATTCAATGTATGTATAAAAATCTGCTGCTTATGATATAACAATGTGAAAATCTGCAGATATATCTGACAAAATATGTTGTTCCAATGTGGAAATCTGTTGTTTCTTGACAAAATCTATCGTTTCAATATAGAAATCTGTTATTTCTTGACAAAATCTGTTGGTTCTGATTCTTTTCTTCCCTTTTTAATATATTTTTTAGTAATCTTATTGGTTCGGATATTATCTGATATCCGATAAAATTATCGGTAACGGATACGATAGCCAAAACGTTTATCTGATCGAATATCGAATAGTTATCAGATATATCCGATAGTTAATGGTTCTGATATGGTAATGCCAATATCCGACCAATAAGCTACCATTGACAGGCCTAATCGTATGTCATTTCCTCTACCTCTCAAACTTTTTGGATGCTTGTGTTACGTCAAGATACCCGACCTTCCTTTTCTAAATTGGATCCGAAGGCACTCAAATATATTTTTCTTAGGTATTCTAAGGATCAGAAAAGGGTATCGTTGCTTTTTCTCAACTTTGACAAGGTATATTATGTCATGGGATGTTACCTTTGTTGAGATCGAGTTTTCCCTACTCCCTCCAACTAAAGATTTTGTTCCAAAAGGTTACCCAGATAAGAATTTTCTACTATATCCAGTTCAAACACAACCACCCCCGTAAGAGAGACCTCCCCTACCGAGCCAGTCTCACTGTCCGACGGTCCGCAAACACCAGCTCAATCCGAACCGACATTGCCAGACATGTCCATCATTGTAGAACCGATGTCGTTATCAGAGTCCTCCTCCAGCTCCACCGATTCACTATCGCCTGATATACAGGTTCGTCCATGTCGTGCATGCCGCGACCATCCTTTGTATGTTAACAACTACAAAGGGCTCATGAGTCACACTCATTCCTTGATGGCTACTATTGATGGGATTCAGCTCCCCAATTCTGCAGAGGAACTCAAACATCCAGGTTGACGTGTCGTTATAGATGAGAAAATACGAGCACTTCGGAAGAACAATACATGGACATGGTAGATTTGCCTACCGGTAAGAAGACAAGATTGCAAATGTGTGTTCACAATCAAGGTAACATCAGATTACCATTGATCATCTGAAAGCTCGTCTTGTAGCAAAAGGGTACTCTCAAACTTACAGTGAGGATTATTTTGAGACCTCTCCGGTTACCAGGATGACCCGTGCTCCTATCCTTAGTTGTCCGCTATAATTAACCCCTTCTTCAGTTGGATGTGAATAATGTATTTGAAGAGGAAGTGTATATGGTGCAACCTCCTGGGTTCGTTACAAGGAAGAATAAAGTATGTCATCTGCAAAAGGCTCTCTACGGTCTCAAACAATCATCTCGTGCCTGGTTTGGTCGATTTACAAACGTCGTTACCCAATTTTGCATTTGCCAATCAAAGAAGGATTATTTGATATTTTACCGGCAGACATCAGCCGGACGGATACTACTTGGTGTCTATGTTGACGATATTGTGATTATGGAAGACGATAGTCAGGATATTGCAGGACCGAAAAGTTTCTGGATGAATAGTTTCAGACCAAAGATACGTGAGCATTGAAGTACTTCTTGGACATTGAAGTCACAAGAAAAAGGCAAGACATTATAATGTCTCAACGAAAATATGTACTTGACATCCTAAAAAGAACGAATGATGCAAACTAAGGGAGAAATCTCACCCATGGATTCAGGGGTAAAATTACTCCCCGATGAGGGAATACTGATGATCAATCCTGATCAGTATAGTCGGCTGGTTGAAAAACTCAACCACTTAGCAGTCATGACTTGTCCAGATATTTCCTTCGTTGTAAGTGTCGAGTAGATTTATAGTTTCTCTACGAGTTCCGCATTGGCAGACAGTTCTCAGAATCCTCTGATATCTAGCCCAGAATCCGAGGAAAGAAATTCAGATTGAGAATCAGAGACATACTCATCTTGAGTACTTTACAGATGCTGACTAGGGTGCAAGTCTTATTGATAGACAGTCTACATCTGGCTATTCTGAACATAGTGTCACGGAAGAGCAAGAAGCAGAGTGTGGTCTCACGATCGATATCGGAAACATAATATCGAGCTACTGCTCATGGCACAACAGAGGTATTATATCTACAATATCTTCTAAATGAGCTAGAAGAAGCATAATCTGAAACAACAAATATGTAGTGTGATAACTAGTTAGCTATTCATATTGCTACCAATCCTGTATTCCATGAAAGGAGGACGAAAAATATTGAGATCGACATCCACTTCGTCCGTGATGAATATCAAAAGTGACTGATAACATTTCACCACATGAGAACCAATAATTAAATAGTTGATATCTTTACGAAGTCTCTTTTAGGCCCTCGTGTTCAGTTTCTTTGTAACAAGCTGGACATGATTGACATCTTTGCTCCTACTTGAGAGAGGGTGTTAAGTATTAGTCATTTAGTCCCACATCAGATAGAGAATAATGAGAGGTAGTCATTTAGTCCCACATCGGATAGAGAATAATGAGAGGCTCGTCCTCTCATTATATATATATATATATATATATATATATATATATATATATATGAGAGGACGTAGGTATGGAGCTTGGTTGGGCTAGGATGGCCAGAGTTCGACTTGCAGCTTCAGTTTGGCACGTCTTGAGGGAGCGTAACAGACATATATTTGAGGGGCTGATTATCCTCCCGTTGGAATTCTAAATAATTTAGAATTTGATGTATCTGTAATGGCCCCTTGGAGATTCAGTACTTTATCAATCTCAGCCTTCCAAGGATGACGGCAATGAAGCTGACGATGAAGCTGAAGTTAATTCATCCGCCAGTGACGGTCCCCTGGTTATCCGAGTCAAAGGACGTACTACTCCAAAAAGTACTCCAAAGCCTCTCACAATTCGGGTCAAAAATAAGAATCCTGATATTGTCAAACCATTGACCACCACTCTCCGCAAAACGACTCGGGTGGAACCTGTTGAAGTCCGTCCTCCCAATCCTGATGAGTTACCCTACTTGGTAAACTTGACCAAGTCTGTGACTTCTGTTCCGAATAATGATCCCCTCAATGAGTATATCAATACTCACAATAATGTACCTTCAGTGGATGATGTTATCCCTGAAGAAGAACTTGCGTATTTTCTAAGTAAAAGTCTATTTTTGAATTACCAATCTGTAACCAGTACATAGATACGTTGTACGCCCTGGAGCATGGCATAGGACCACATCTCTGTATGTCGGTCACGATGTCTCGTCTGCGGGAAAAAGTCTGGCCAGAAGATATCCACTACTTCATCGTTCCAGCTAGAAATAAGGGTGAAGAATTGATCATCTTCGGTCGAATAATTGGTGAAAGAAAGTTCGTTCTGGACTTTACTACTCTAAATTACAACACTGAAGCTGACTATGATTCTGGAAAAATACAACTTTTTTGATATAGTTGGCATGCCAAGAATATCATCCAGAACATGGGATGTGACATAAAAAGTGACCAGGGACTAAACTACGGTCAAGGGCGACGATTGCCAATACGTCACTTTGCTCCTTCCGGCAAACCCGAGAAGTATTATCAATGAAACGGTGTTGGTTTGGGTTATATTACTCCTCCAACAACTCCTGAAGGATCATAGGTCGAAGTGGATCGTTGTTCTCATTCTTCTGATTCCTGCCTCTGGGATTCAGACTCCAGCATTGGAGACATGCTCAAAGCATCTTTGTCCGTCAACATGGTGTCAGTTGACCAAATTGCAGAAGATGTCCAATCAATCGAGCTTGAACAATGGGCTCAAAAGATGGACACCAGGTGGGAGTTACGTTTCGAACAACATGAACCACCTACTGAAGACGAAGTCGTCCAAGTTAATTTAGGAGATGAATCATCTTTTAAACCAATCTTTATCAGCAAAAGTTTGTCTGGTGAAGAACGACAATCTCTTATACAGCTTATAAGAGAATATATTGACGTCTTTGCATGGATCTATAAAGACATTCTAGGCTTAGACCCTAAAGTTGCTATGCACCACCTAAATATCTCGTCTAAAGCTAAGCCAGTAAAGCAACAACAACGACGGTTCCGACCAGATATCATGAATGCCATCGAGAGTGAAGTTAAGAAGCTTACTTCAAGTGGGTTCATTCGCGAAGAACAACACCCTGATTGGGTCACTAACATTATTTCGGTCATAAAAAAGAATGGTAAAGTTCGAGTCTGTATCGATTACCGTGATTTGAACTCTGCATGCCCAAAAGATGAGTTCTCTCTACCGATTACCGACGTAATGATCGACAATACTTGTGGCTTCGAGCAGATGTCCTTCATGGATGGGTTCTCAAGCTACAATCAGATCAAGATGTTCCCCGATGATAAGAAACACACATCTTTTCGAATACCGTTGGGGGTATACTGCTATACGCTGATGCCCTTCGGATTGAAAAATGCAGGGGCGACATACTAGTGAGCTATGAACATAATTTTTTGCGACCATTTGTGCAAAATAGTAGAATGCTACGTAGATGATATCGCTATTAAAAGTCATCTCAAGGGCAACTACCTCCAAGATTTGAGAATGGCGTTCGAACTAATGCGTACACACGAACTTAAGATGAATCCAACCAAGCCTTTTCTCGGAGTCTCCAGCGGCAAGTTCTTTGGTTTTGTTATCACTTCAAAGGGTATACATCTTGACCCAGAGAAAGTGAAAGCTATCCTCGATATGCGTCCTCCAATAAATCTCAAAGAGCTATGCGGACTTCAAGGAAGGTTAGCCTACATCAAACGATTCATTTCAAATCTTTCTAGAATGTGTCAACCGTTTACTCAACTCAAGAAGAAAGGAGTATCTTTCGTCTGGACTGAACAATGTCATCGTGTATTTGACGACATCAAGAAGTATCTCACAAGCCCCCAGTGTTGGTGGCTCCAATAGTTGGAAAGCCTTTCTTGTTATATGTCCGTGCTATGGATCATTCCCTTGGCGCCCTATTAGCTCAGAAAAATGAAGGCGGTCATGAACAGACAATCTACTACCTTAGCCGTACGATGGTTGGTGCCAAGCACAGATACACACCTGTGGAAAAAGGAATGTCTCTCACTGGTATTTGCTATCCAGAAGACACATCACTGTGTGTCTGGGCAGACTATCCACATCATATCTAGAGTCAATTCTCTCAGAATACTCATGACTAAACCGGGTTCTTTTAATTCCCGTTTAGCTACATGTATAATGCTGTTGACTCCATACGATATGCTGTTCGTCACTCAGAAGGCAGTAAAAGGCCAAGCATTAGCTGATTTTATAGCAGCTCATCCGGTACCAGAATCTTCCAAACTCTATGATGAAATCCTAGATGAAGTGGTTGAGTCTAACACCGCAATTGAGGAAATCTCCATTTGGCGAATGTTCTTTGACGGTGCATCAAAAATAGGACCTAAAAGAAATATTATGGCCGGAGTAGGCATCGTGCTTGTGTCACTCGACCATCTGGTTATACATCATGCATATTCTCTCGTGGAACCTTGCACCAATAATGTGGCCTAATATAATGCCCTACTAATTGGCCTTCAATTGGCAAAACAACTGGAAGTTGACTATTTAGAAGCTTACGGCTATTCTAAGCTAATAGTTAGTCAGGTCCGAGGGAATTATGAAGTTCGTCACGAAGATCTCATCCCATATCATAAAGCGACAATCGAATTGGCTTTTACCCTTGCTGGATTCTTCATCGAGCATGTGCCTCGATTACAGAATATAGAAGCAGATGCTTTAGCCGATCTGGCTATTTCCTTGACCATCCCTATCGATACTCAGCATTCGATCACAGTGTCTGGTCGAGAGTTATTCTGTACGAAAGATGCCTTGCATATTCATCACAGTTACGCAACAGAAACAAACGTCGACATCAAAAATTGTAGATTTTCTTTCATAGACTATGCCGTCTACGGAATCCTCCCTGAGGACCCAAAGGAAGCAATGTCTGTCCAAAGGCGATCCCTAAGATTTTACTATGATACAGCTACCAAAATGTTGTACCGACGTTCTTACGATGGGCTACTGTTACGATGTTTATCAGACACAGAAGCCAAACATGCATTCCATGAGGCTCACGACAGAATTTGTGGTGCACACCAACCAGGCCCCAAATTACAAGATCGCCTCAGACGAATAGGTTATTATTGGCCCACGATGATAGAAGATGCTGTTGAATATGCAAAAAAGTGTAGGGCTTCTCAATTCCACACCGATTTCATTCATCAACCTTCGGAGTTTCTATACCCGACGGCGGTATCTTGGCCTTTTGAAGCCTGGGATATGGACGTCATCGGCCCAATCAGCCCGCCATCCTCCAGTGGACATCGGTTTATCCTAGCTATAACCGATTACTTCTCCAAATGGGTGGAAGCTATACCACTCATCGAAGTAAAGACGTCGAATGTGATCAATTTCGTAAAATATTACGTCATCTATCGCTTCGGCCTACCTTGCAGGATCATCCATGATAATAGTCCACAATTCGTAAGCCATGCATTCTATCGGTTATGCGATAAGAATTGAATTCAGAATGTAGCCTCTACTGCTTATAATCCAGCAGCTAATGGTTTAACAGAAGCCTTCAATAAGACTATCATCAAACTTCTCAAGAAGTTCGTGTCTTCAAACAAGTACGATTGGAATGAGAAGCTCGGCGAATGTCTCTGGGCCAATCGTACAACGGTCCGGACTCCAACTGGCAGTACACCATTCTCTCTGGTTTATGGGAGTGAAGCAGTTCTTCTCCTAGAAATCCAGATTCCCTCTCTTCGAATAGCCTTAGCCAGTGAGTTGACTGTCGAAGAAAGTTACCGTCTGCGACTACAAGAGCTGGAAGCGCTAGACGAAAAATGCTTATTAGCTCAACAGCGTATTGAGCTATACCAAGCACGCCTTTCTAGAGCCTCTAATAGAAAGGTGAAGGAAAGAATCTTTCAAGTTGGCGATCTGGTCTTAGCAGTGAGAAGACAATGGTCATGACGCACAAGATAAAAGGAAAATTCCAGCCTAAATGGAAGGTCCTTTCGTTATAGAATTAATGTATTCTAACGGTGTGTATCGATTAACCAAACCTGATGGTGACTTGCTCATGATGCCAATTAATGGCAAGTTCCTGAAGAAATATTATGTGTAACCTTTATGTGCAGCGTTCACATATACCCTGTTTTAATCATGTAAATGTACAGTGCAATGTTTACGTGATTCGAAAAATCATCTAATTATTATCCGTATTTCAAGAGTCTTGGATACGCCATGGATAATAGGTCCTCTAAAAAAGATTCCCCAGTAGAATTATCTTCGTTTTGGACTCTGTCGAAACTCGGTCTTATGAAAACGGTCACGTCCATATTACCTCTGAACTATTTTCTGATAATTATTTTCCAGTGGAATAATTAAGAAATGTCTTGCCACGTCCGTACAGCCTCTGAACAAAACATTCGTCAAAGATAATCACGTCCATATTACCTCTGAATTATCCACTCCTACCTAATGTCATATATCCGTCCACGTCCATATTACCTCTGGTCAGATATAGAACATCCTCTGCTATTACATCCTCATTACCTCTGTTAGCAGTTTCTTTCAACTTATTATCTATTTTCGAGAATCTTGAACATAAAACAAATAACAAGTCCACATCAAATTCTCTAGCGGAATACCTACCAGAAATATCCCTACTACGTCCATATTACCTCTAGTTCTGATATTTCACAAACTTCATTCATGAGTTTCGAAAGCCAAAAGATTCTTTATTACCCTAGCAGAATACCCATCAGACAGATGACAGGTCATCGGTGCATGACGAGGTCGTACAAAGGAGCGCGGGAAGGGCAGTTGCTCCAACGGCTGGTGGTCGGTCGGCCATACGGTAGTTCGACGCCTGGACGGGAAGATGTTGTTTTCTGATTTGTTTTTATTCTTTATTTCTGGTTTGGGGATGGTGAAGTATCGGGCACATAAAGATGTAGTGCCCGACATAGGGATGGTTGTATGCTAGATGTATTGTGGACACTAGAAAATAGAATTATGACACATGGGGTCGGACCCTAGGCCGGACACTCGGCTAATACGAGGTTGATGGTGGTGAACACGGACACAGACACGAGGACACGATTATGTTTTTTGTTGAACACGATTTTGTGGTGTGAGAGGCTGGTGGTGACAACGGATGGCCTGGATTGGCCAGAGTTGGGTGTAATAGGGGTGCTGATGGTGATGTCATCGACAAGGAGGGGATCAACCTGGGATGAGGTGTTGATGGTGGCACGAGATGAGAGAAGTTTGTGGAATTTTTGTGGCGGCTTGGAGTTGTGTTGAAAATTGTTTGGTTATGGAAAACCAGTTCTCCTTAAATAGGAGGTGAATCTCCTAGTAGGATAAGGAATATAAGTCCCATTTCCCCTTTAAATCAAAATAACCTTTTTAAACCAAATTAAACCTAATCATAATCTCTTCAAATTAATTTAAATTAAAACTTGATATTTATCAAGTAATTTAAACATATGCTTTTAAATTCCTTATGAGCTTTGATTTAACGAAATTCCATCTATTGAATATTTTAAAAATTTTGGATACAAATGTTTTATCTTAAACACCAAAGATAACCTAGGAAAATTTGAAGAAAAAGCCTATGAAGATATATTCCTTGGTTATTCAACGCATAGTAAGGGTTTTCGTGTATTTAACAAAAGAAGTCTTGTAGTTGACGAGTCGATCAATGTCTCTTTTGACGAACTTAATACTTCTACATCTACCTTCCTGAGCGATGTTGATGACATCTCTTATGAATTAGAAAATTCTTTTCTTGGAGATACAAATACTCCTTCATCCAGTTGAGATCTCTCCTCCTGAAAAATTTTCAACTATAAAGACTTCTCCAAATGGTCTCCCCAAAGAATGGGGATTTGTCACTCATCATCCCAAGGAACTCATCATCGGTAACCCCTCCTAACGGGTTAGCACTCAATCCTCTACACGAGATCAATATGCAAATATGGCTTGTATCTCTCAAATAGAGCCTAAAAATGTCAACGATGTTTTTAATGATGAATTTTGGAAGCTTGCAATACAAGAAAAGCTCCATCAATTCGAGAGAAACAACGTTTGGAAACTCATTCCTAAGCTCCACAACTACCCTATTATTGGGACAAAGTGGGTGTCACGCCCCAGAACCAGAATACTGGAGAGCGGGGGACAGACACAGCCAGCTACGTACATTGAAGTGCAACCTACCTCGCAATACGGTCATGACTGTCTAGATGCATTAGGGTTTATCTTCAAGCCAACAGTCACTTATGGTCAAGAACAAGCCAAGTGTCTCAATCTCAAGGAAGCAAATAATGTACAAGATGTTAGATCATCAGACATACAAAGTAAGACGTCCCAAATATTACATATTCAGATGATCATGAAGCTAGTCATACAAAATGCGAAGACTAGCAAGAGTTAAGTCATACATGATCAACCCTAGGATTTGTCAATCATGCAACAGCCCTTAGGTAGACAAAAATTAAATTTCAACACGAGCTAACACTTGCTCGGCGGCTAAACGTCTTAAAAGAATAATTTACAAAAGAGTAGGAGAGCAAAATAAGAGAACCCACTCACTACAACAAAAAACACTTTTAATAACGGCTAAAAAGTGTCATTAATGACGATCCATGACGCTTTTTTTTCACAGCAACCGTTATGAAAATGGGTGTTATAAATGCTTTTTAAAAGCGTTATAAAAAAAACCGTCATGAATAGTTTCTATAAAAACGCTATGAATAGTTAATATATAGTGCATAATTCAGAACATTTTGAAAGCGTTATGAATAGATAATCTGTATAAGCTCAATGGAGAACATTTATAACACTCAGTATTACTGAACTCATCACATTTATAATGCTTAATACTGCACATAATATATTACTTTCCAAAAACTTCTCAATTCAATTTTAAAACAACCACTTTGAACTATATTCACAAGAAAACATCGAAATGTTATATCACCATCTTCATTACATTATCTCAAAATAGGGTATCCAAATACATATATTTACAACTACTACTTAAATGGATCCTCAAAACAAGTAATTACTTTGGCTTCAACTTGAGCACATCAAAACTGTCAACATCACGTGTAGCAAATCCCTGAAAAAGATAAAAATACGGTTCAATATACTTTGTAATATTACTCATGTACCAAAACATAAACTGAGGAACTGGCATAACCTTTCTAAATCAATCCCTTCCAATTTCAAGTTAGGTGTAAAATTCAACATGAGACGAGATGGCAATCAAACAAGCAACATGATTCAGGATAACTGAAATCAATGTTCTAAAAGTCATGTTAAATCTTGAAGGATTTTTGACTTCCAACATGGACCATTCCTAAAGTGATTGCCCAGCCTCACCTTTCATTTACTATGTATACTTACTACATATGAAATAAATTTCCAGACTCACCTTTTATTTACTATATATGCTTTTGCTTCCTTTAAATAATATTATTTTCTCATCCAGGCTCACCCTCATGTCCAGATTGGATCGTAAGGGGAAATGAATTTGAACTCTAGCATATATGAATTTGGACTAGCCCAGGTTAGTTGCAACCTCAGTTGCCCAGCATTTCAAGGAAAGAAACTTTCTAAAAGAAAAATCCTAACATCCAATATGTACATAATCCAAATAGACGGCAAGGGAAAGTGTATGATACATTACAATGTTGCAGTTAATTGAATCAATAAAACCAATCTACCACCTATATGAAAAATAAATAATTTTAAAATTGCCAACTTTATGTTTACAATATGAACTAAAATTGTAGTTAATACCTCACACAACAAAACCTAGATACAAGCAAGATAAGTTACTCATCATTGTGGCAGAAAATAATCACCTGAACACATCCAAAAAAATAAACAAACCAGTTTGTATAAGACCAAGGTGCCAAAGGAAATATAGAAGAACCTCAATAGGAATAGTGAATTTTCACTTCGACTTCAGTTGTAGGAAAAAATATGAAGCTATCTTATAAGGAACTACTGAATATCCTACCTTGTATAAAGTTATACAACCTGATCAAACCCCACACAAGTGATTTAGGTACCATATAGTTCTAATCAAAACATGTCTAAATACAAAAAAAAAATCTGCAAATAAGATAACCTCATCGAGTAAAATGCAAAAGCCTGGTAAGATCACTTCATCCATGTTAGACAATTAGTCGGGTCGGTCCAAAAATCCCAAAAAAAGTGGCTGATAGCATTTTATACCCCTATTTACATTTTCTTTCATGTTGATTGCCAAGAAATATCAGATGAAACAACTGAATCCAATCCACTAATAAAACTTAACATTTTTATATAACTTCAAGCTTTGAATCAAAAAATAATATATTCAATCAGTTAGGGGGCTTGAACTATTAATTGTCCAAGAAGTCAAGTCAATTGACATGTAGCTTTACTATTTAACTACAACAGCCATATTAAAGTCATAAAAGAGACGATGAAACCACAAAAGTTTTAAAGATGAATTTAATATTTAAAACTAATGCATGCATGGATGCCTCTAATTTAGACAGAAAGAAAGAAATTCATACCTAATAAGTAAATTATCGCAAAAACTAACAAAGCCAACTTAAGTGATGCTTTCTTAATGTGATATTGAAGTAAAAAGAATAAACTGTGATAGTCCACAAATTTAGCATTATGAAAGTCTTTTACTGGTTATATTATTGTTAGAATTATTCCAAGTTAGAATAACATGTTCATATTCTTTCTGATAAATCAGAATAAATAATATTCAAAATGGAAGGTCATGACTCAAATAAGTTTTTTACAGTTTTCTTGTGCATCCTCGGCTCTGAAGTAGACAACGCGCGTGCCAACGGTCGGTAGGCAGACGAGCAGCCGGGCGCACGAGTGCCAGAGCTCCGAGTTCGAGCTCCTCTTCTCCCCCTCCCCTTCTCCCCCTACAACAACAAAAAAAGTTCAGGACAACCATCACAGTAACTGTGAAAAAACTATAGGGATTTTCCTTTTTCTTTTTAGAAGTTCTTTAATTTATGGATAGACAAAAAAGCATTTTAAATTATTGAACTCTATTGGTTATAAGAAAGATGTATGGTGATTTAACGGTGTCTAAAGACATTTCGTAAACCAAAATCTTTCTAGTTTGATCAAAATTCAAAAAGCATAAAGTTGGCTCCTCTATCTTGTCATATTAGCTAAAGACCTTATACAAATAACTCAATATTCTGAATTCTATAACGAGTTAAAAAGGACATAAAATATTGTAGGTTTTCAGGGTAGAAATGTCCAACTGCAGCATTATTATCTGTCGATCAGCAAGACCGAAACCTTACTCGGAACAACAGGAGGTGCCTCAGTGGCTGTGGCCCTAATTGGCTGGATGCTTCTACCACTTGAAGTCCTATATAATTCAGAAGAAAACACACTTCAGTTAACAAAATCGGAAATGTCAATGTTCAGAAAGCACACTTTTTAAAGAAAGAATGCCTAGTAGCATCAAAGATATATACACTTACTGCGATGATGACACTTGTACAGGAGAAATGTCAGAACCAAAATTACTAGAGCAAACTGTTGCCGAGGTCGAACTGCGGCTAGCGCCTTGGCACGACACCTGAACAAAGGGACAAATGAAACATAACATCAAAAGAGCAAACAGGACTACAAGAGCTTAAAATACTTAATAATAGGCAAAAAGTTGACAACAAATGAGAACAAAAATAACAACAATGACGTTAAAAAGGATGAAAGCATCATTCAGTAAAGAATGAAGTAATTGAGAACAACAAATTTCGTAGAAAATTAACAAATTCAAACAAATAAAATCTTAAAAATATTATTTAGAAAAAAGACAAGTGAAGTAATCACACCAACATGTTCACCAAATCTGGATGTAATTATGGCAGAGATGACAGAAACTAACATGAACGGAACATAATTTGAAATTTTTGTCCCGATATTAGGAGCTATAAAAGACTAGAGCATAAATTTCACCGAAAAAATTATAAAATATTGCATAATTTGAACAAAATCGACAAAATTACCTATTTTCACCTAAGTTGGGGAGTCGAGGCTCCGAAGAGCACGCACTTGGCGTAGCGGACGAGCCCGACGGAGGCAACCATCACCGGAAGCCACTTCTCGGAGACCCCGTCGTCGATCTCCCTCTCCAGGCTGTCGATCTTGCTAGGAAGGATGTCGAGGAGGGTGGAGAGGTCGGAGAGGAGGCCGTGGAGGTCGGCACAGAAGGCTCTGGAGCAGAGGAGAAGGCGGACGTGGCTACGGGCCGAGAATGGGACCTAGTTAGGGTTTTTGGGAGGGGGATTGGGGGCTTAGGTCTTAGAATGGGACCTAGGTTAGGGTTTGTGGGGGATTGAAAGAAGGAGGAGGAGAAGATAGGGTTTTGGTGAGAGGAGGGAAGAGAAGGAGAAGGGGAGTGGAGCTGAGAGGGAAGGAGAAGGGATTTGGAGAGGGAATGAGAAGGGGGCGGGGGCTTGAGCCTCAAAATATCGCGGGGGTAGAAAGAATTTTACAGAAAACTTATTACAAGTTTGCCACCGCTCTAAAATATTAATGACATTTTGTTTTATAAACGTTATAAAAAGTCCAGAATTAGCCCAAACCGTCATAGAAGAAAGGTATTTCGAACTTTGATAACGCTTAGGTATCAGGCGTCATCAATACGTCTTGTCGAGCGTTATTAATTAGCCTTTTTGTTGTAGTGACTCGTTACCAGGATTACGTCTAGTGTTCACCATCTGGCTGGAAGGCAAAAAGATCCTCAGGTAATACTCCAAAATTTGGCCATACAAAACCAGCTGGGTCAGAACCCAGAAGAGCAAGTGCCACAAGGGAGGCTCCAATAAGGAACTAAAACCAGCATATAATAAACAGAAGAATAGATGAAAGAACATAATTAAATAACATGAAAGACTGAGTTAACATAAAATACTAGGAGAAATAAGAATAAGAGGTAGAATATAATTTCCGTGTTAATCATGAGACAACCATTCAGGCATGGCCAATCAAGTCCTACTGCTTACTATCATTAGCTAACTAGGGTTGTCACTGGCCTAGTTAATAACAAGATATAATGAGATATTCCTGCAGTCACAAGCCCTGCAGACTATCCAGGTTATCCAGGTGAGGTTACAAGAGTTTAACAAGAGTTAAGAAATTATTAGGTGACTTAGAGTGCAACACATGACAGTGTGCTGGAAATGTGCCCTACTCGACGACAGGCTACAAGTCCACTAGTGCAGCCGGGATAACGGGATCGCCTGTAACTGAGAAATCTTTCTATATGAACTACTTAATAGTCTAGTTGTTAACCTAGTCAGATTCATTGTAAATCCCTGACTGTATAACTAGAAATTCATGTCCTAGGCATGATGCAAGACTAGACAGTTAGCTTGTACAGGCACAATCAACCACGGTGTCAAGACTAGAGTTATACTTAGCAAGTTAGGATTTACTGTCGCAACCGTGACCAAGATTATACATGTAATATCGGGTTTACTTGTCATGTCAGGAGTACTTGTCAGGAGTGCACCTCACGGCCACTATCAAGATTACCAAGACGGGTTCATGTCATTGGTGTTCATGTCAGGTTCGGATTACAGACCAGCACTATCATGTTCAAGTCCAAGTCACTAGTTAAATGCTAACTAGTGGTCGAGTCGGGTCGTCATAAGGCAGGTCAAGTATATGGTACATGCGTATAACAAAATATTACACGAGAGCAAGAATAGAGATATAATGGTCATTATGTGTACGACAATCGGTACGTACAAGAAAAGGTGCGTGGTGTTAGGGGGGCGTGCGCAAGAAGTAGAGCTGGACCGAGAAGTGGCACCATGCCAGGTGGCGTTGGGCCGAGAAGTGGCGTTGGGCCAGGAAGTAGTGCCAGGCCAAGTGGCACTGGGCCGAGAAGTGGCGCTAGGCCAGGTGGCGCTGGACCGAGAAGTGGCGCCAGGCCAAGTGGCGCTGGGGCGAAATAGCGCTGCGCTAAGGAGCGCCGGCTAAATAATGCGACGTCAAGTGGCGCACGTGCTAGGTGAGATAGGTCGGCGTCAAGTGGCGCGCGCCAATGTTCATTTTCTCCAACCAACACCGAAATGCTTAGTTGAACCCATGAACTCAAAATGCCATAACTCCCTCAAAATAAGTCAGAATCGAGACTTCCAAGGGTCTAAATTGGGTAGAACGAGATTTCCTACAACATAATGTGACTGGTTTTCAAAAATACCAAGTTTTAATAGATCAAAATAAAAATAATAATAAGAAGCTTAAAACTTAGATATACAAAAATCCATCCATCAAAACCAAAAATGTCAAGTTCTAAAGAGGCTTAGTAGCATACAAGGAAGACAATGGAACAATAAAACTTTAGATCCATCATGAAGCAAGTTGACTTGCCTAGGATTTCTTTGTAGGTGGGGAGGAGTAAATGAAAAAGAAGAAGAGTTAATGAGAATAAATGAGAAGAGAGAGAAAGTGTTTGATATAAATACCAAACCAAGTCATCTCCACCCAACCCCAAACCAAACCAAGCCAAGTTAACATGCCATGATGAACCTAGGTGAACCAAACCAAGCCAAGATTAAACCAAGACTAGGCTAAGCAAGACAAGTCTAACTACGGTCCACCTACCAAATATCAGAAATCCGTATACGTATACTGAAAATACGTATAACGGAAAATATGAGTGACAATGGGTGTTTCGAAATAAGCTTAATGGGAATGGCATCGTAACTCATAAAAAAATCTGATTGGTTGCTCAAGGTTATAATGAAGATGAAGACATTGATTATAAATAAAGCTATGCACTGGTTGCTTGTCTCAAATCCATCTGAATGCTTTGTGCTTTTGCTTGCTTTAATGATTTTAAACCTTTTTAAATGGATGTCAAAAGTGCATTTTGAATGGTGTTATTAAAGAAGACTAGGTATATGTCAAGCAACCTCCTGGATTTAAAGATTTTTTACTTTGCAAATCATGTTTTCAAATTACACAAAGCCTTTTCATGGCCTCAAGCAAGCTCCTCGTGCTTGGTATGAGCGTCTTAGCTCCTTTTTAATTTCTCACAACTTCTCCATGGCAAAGTTGACACCACTCTTTATAAAATCTCACAAAATGGAAAACTTTTATTAGTTCAAATATATGTAGTTGACATTATTTTTGGTTCTACTAACAAAACACTCTGTGAGGATTTTGCAAAAGTTATGCAGGATATGTTTAAAATGAGCATGATGAGAGAATTATCATTCTTTTTTAGATTACAAATCAAGCAAGGACCTCAGGACAAATTCATCAATCAAGCCAAATACACCAAGGATCTTCTTAAATGCTTTGAACTAGATACATCCAAATCAATAAGAAATCCTACGGCCACTACAACGAAGCTCGATCAAGATGATGATGGTGCATCGGTCGATACTCATAAGTGTTGATATATGATCGGTAGCCTACTATATTTAACTGCTAGTCGTCGCAATATCATGTTTAGTGTTTGCTTATGTGCGCGATACCAAGCAAATCCCAAAGAATCACACTTATGTGCCGTTAAGTGCATTTTTGATATCTCAAACGCACCATTAACATGGGACTTCGGTATCCAAAATCTCCATCATTTAAGCTTCTCGACTACTCGGATGCAGATTTTGCCAGATGCAAGATTGACCGAAAAAGTACTAGCGGCACATGTCAATTCCTTGGAAAATTCTTAATCTCATGGTAGCAAGAAACAAAACTCGGTTGTCCTATCCACAGCTGAGGTCGAATACATTACGGCTGGATGTTGTTGTGCACAAATTCTTTGGAACACAAACACTTGTTGACTGCGGTATTTTTTCAAATGACATCTCTATCAAATGTGACATTACTAGCTCTATTAATCTTATTAAAAACCAAATTTTGTCACTCCCATACGAAACACATTGAGATTTGACACCATTTTTTTGTGTGTTTATCAACTAAAAGGAGACATACATCTTAAATTTTTTGACACTGAGCATCAACTTGTTGATATCTTTACCAAACCTCTTGCCGAAGATCGCGTCTCCTTCATTTGTCGAAAAATTGACCTTCTTGAAAAATCCTTTTAACTTTTAAAATTCTTTCTTACGGACGATCCGACAGATTTCAGCGAAATTCCTTCAGATTTTTTGTTCTCTAAACTTGTGGGCCACTAACAGTTCAGTCCATTCTAATATGTTTTTAAATTGTCCTTTTCTGTTGTTTGGATCATCCGTCGGATATAATAGAACTAAGGATTCCCAGGACCCTTCCTTTGGTGTGTGTATTGATCGATAGAAACTTAAACAGATCTAATACGTGTTCTAACCCTTCATAGGCGAAAACTAGGGTTCACGAATTATACCTGCGGCGGAAAGGAGACAAGTAATTCCTGGCAAACTCGAGCGGACGACCCCAAGATCTTCTGTACGTATTTCTTCCTCGAGTTGGACGTCGTATGGGCGACGATCTTCCAACCTTTTCTTCTCCTTGGCAGCCCTCTCTTTTTTAACTTACGTGAATCACGAATTTAGAGAAAGTTTTAGATTTTTGATCAGTAATCTGGCGGCCAGAGAATAGGATATATATAGGCTACAGCAGGGACCATGAGGAGAAATTAGGGTTAGGCCTCCTAACGGATCTGGATATCCCGTGTTCAACCCGAACACACAATCCAGGCCCATTAACAATAGCTCGGTCCACTAATGGGCTATTGTTGCACTACCTCTCTAATCCCAAATTATGTTTGTGGGCTCCTTTTATTATATGCTCGTTTGGCTCCCCATGTTAAGATATCGTATGTCCGTCGATCAAATTAAGTTACTGACAACTATATTGATTCGACTTTTTTATCCTTAAGTAGTACCGCTCAACTTTATTTGTTATGTCGGATATAATCCACCTGCAGGGTTTACATGACATCCTTATGAGCTCCTTAAGGGGACATCATCAACCCGATGTATCGAGATATGGATTCTATTTATAATCAACAGCCCATCATACATACAATATTATTACCCAATTCATAGAGGTTGTTGATCCATAATGAATCTCACTCTTTTATGAGTCAAAGTAATGCACATTGCATATACATGTCCGTTATTATATCCGGATTAAGAGCACAAGCATCCATAATAACAGAGGTGTTTGTTCTCTTATGTAGTCAGTACAAAAAGAACAACCTCAAGTGGTCCTGTTCAATACACACAAAGTGTACTAGTGTAAACCTATAGTCAAGATAGACTAATACCAGATTACACTACAACCTTTCCAATAGATTGTCCAAGTCCATCTAGGTTATGAACTATTTATATACTCCATAGGAAACTGATAATATGATCTTCTGTGTGACACCACACACCATATTATCTACAATATAGAATATCAGACATTTATATTAACACTTGCAACAAACACAATATGCAAACATTTGCCCATATAATACTCATTCAAAATTTAAAGAAATAAGGTTACTACAAAAGTGATGCTTTTAGTATATAATTCTAACAATCTCCCACTTATACTCAAAGTATTGCTTTTCAGTATACTGTTACAAATCTCCCACTTATATTTAAAGCCATGCGGCTACACATCTGACTCCTATTCCCTCAACATGACTGTCAAAAGCCTTAGCAGGTAAGCTCTTTGTAAAGGGATCAGCTAGGTTGTCGGCTGATGCTATCTTGATCACAACAACTTTTCCTTTCTTTACGAAATCTCGTATCAGGTGGTACTTGTGCTCAATGTGTTTGCCTGTCTTATGGGCTCGTGGTTCCTTCGAGTTTGCAACTGCACCACTATTATCACAATAAAGTGTAATAGACTTAGGCAAACTAGGTACCACATCGAAGTCCAACAGAAAGTTTCTGAGCTAAATTGCTTCTTTGGCTGCCTCAGAGGCTGCCACATACTCGGCTTCCATGGTGGAATCAACAATACATTTTTGCTTGATACTCCTCCACAAAATGGCTCCACCTCCCAAAGTAAACACATAACCTGAGGTAGATTTCCTGGAATTCCTATATGACTGAAAATCTGAGTCTGTATACCCAAAGGAAATAAACTATCTGTCTGGTAAACTAGCATATACTCTTTAGTCCTTTTCAGGTACTTCAAAATATGCTTTACGGCAGTCCAGTGCTCTTGTCCTGGGTTAGACTGATATCTGCTGACCATGCCTACGGCAAAGCAGATGTCTGGTCTCGTACATAGTATTACATACATTAAGCTTCCTACTGCTAAAGCATAAGGAACTGCCTTCATGTTCTCTATCTTTTTAGGTGTCCTAGGACACTGCTCCTTTGATAGAGCAATTCCATGTCTAAAAGGTAAGAAACCTTTCTTAGAATTTTGCATACTAAAACAAGTTAGTACAGTATCGATATAGGAATCTTAGGATAAGCCCAACATCTTTTGTTTGCGATCTCGTAGAACTTTGATCCCAAGGATGTGACCTACTTCTCCCAAGTCCTTCATATCAAACTGTTTGGATAACCATACCCTTACATCAGATAACACCTTCACATTGTTTCCAATGAGCAAGATGTCATCCACATAAAGTACTAGGAACACCACCACATTTTTTTCACACTTTCTGTATACACATGATTCATCCTGACATTGATCAAATCTATAGGATTTTATCATCTGATCAAATATATGTTCCAAGATCTGGAAGCTTGCTTAAGTGCATAAATAGACTCTTGAGCTTACAAACAAGATGCTCCTGGCCCTTTTCAATGAACCCGTCTGGTTGCTTCATATAGATATCTTCCTCAAGACTTCCATTAAGGAAAGCTGTCTTGACATCCATTTGCCAAATCTCATAATCGAGATGAGTTGCAATAGATAAAAGAATTTGGATAGACTTAAGCATGGCTACAGGAGAAAAGGTTTCCTCATAATCGATACCCTCTCTTTGAGTAAAACCTTTTGCTACAAGCCAAGCTTTAAAGGTTTCAACCTTACCGTCTGATCATCTTTTTCTCTTATAGACCCACTTGCATCCAATGGCTTTTACACCAACGGGTGGTTCTGCAAGCTCCTAGACCTGATTAGAATCCATAGATTCTATTTCAGATATCATTGCTTTTTGCCAAGAATCTGTATCTTTATCTTGGAGTGCTGCATTGTAGGTACAAGGATCATAATCTTTTTCCTCAGGGATGAAGTCTGACGACTCTTCCAAGAACATATATCTATCAGGTTGTATCACAACCCTTCCACTACGACGAGATACTATCGGTTGTAGTGTAACATTTGTGACACGTTGTGCAGTTATTTGTGGTTCATTCTCTTGTACTGTTGGTACTAAAGTACTTGGTGTCTCACGTCTCAGTTCTTCTAGAACAACTCTACTTGTGGGTTTATGGTTCATCACATAGTCTTCCTCTAAGAATCGGGCATTGGTGCTAACAATGACCTTCTGATCATTAGGACTATAAAATAAACCTCCTTTCGTTTCTCTTGGATAGCCTACAAACGAGCGTAATTCTGTACGAGATTCTAACTTATCTGCTTTTCCATTCAGCACATGTGGGACTACCCCAAATACGAACATGTTTCAGACTTGGCTTACGCCCAATCCACATTTCTGTGGGTGTACGAGGTACTGACTTAGAAGGAACCAAGTTCAAAATATAAGCTGCAGTCTCTAAGGCATATCCCCAAAACGAATCTGGCAAATCCGAATAACTCATCATTGATCTAACCATCTCCATAAGAGTTCTATTCCTTCTTTCGGCTACACCATTCTGCTGGAGCGTTCCAAGTGCAGTCAATTGGGATGCAATCCCAGCCTCTGATAAATAATCCCTAAACTCTATAAAGGTACTCGCTACCACGATCTGATCGTAATGACTTGATATATTTCTATGACGTTTCTCCGTTTCAGCCTTGTACTCTTTGAATTTTTCAAAGCACTCAGACTTACGGCGCATCAAATAAATGCATCAATACCTTGAATAATCGTCAATAAATATGACAAAATATTCAAAGCCACCTCTAGCTTGGATAGTCATAGGTCCACACAAATAAGAATGAACCAATTCTAACACATCTTTGGTCCTATACCCCTTTGCCGTAAAAGGCCTTTTGGTCATTTTACCTTCCAAGCAGGATTCACAGACTGGTAGTACCTCCACTTCCAATAAACTAAAAGGTCCATCTTCAACTAGTCTTTGAATCCTTCTTAGGTTAATATGCCCCAATCGCAAGTGTCAAAGATATGTTTGGTTCATACAAGAAGGTTCTTTTCTCTTATTTAAGTTAGATGACATATTATTCATTTCTAAGTTGTTTATGGGCGAAATAGGATTAGAATAAAATTATCTAACCAAGGCACCAGAACAGATAAAATGTTTATTCTTTCTAATAACAATATTGTCATTAAATAAACGGAATATCCATCCTTAACTAACATAGAAACAAAAAACTAAATTCCTTCTAAGTGAAGGTGCATAAAGACAATCTTCAAGTCAAAGACTTATTTCTACCAAAAGATAATGTAACATATCCTAATGCAACGACCGATATTTTGTAGCACCCCATGAACAAGCATATCTCTCCATCACTGAGCCGTCTGGGTTTTTTGGAACCCCTGCAATGTATTGCAGACATGATTAGTGGGCTCCTGTATCTACACACCAGGTCCGGTAGATAACACCGCTAAATATGTTTCAACTACTAGTAAATGAGATATACCTTCTTTGTTCCCTTGTTTGAGAAGTGGACAATCAGTCTTCCAATATCCTGACCCTTTGCACTTGAAACATTTGCCTTTTGGCTTTTTTACCGCGCCTTGAGGTCCCATGCCCTTCTTTGCTGAGTTTGCCTGTTTCTGAATGTTATTCTTCTTCATACCGCCTTTTGGCTTAGAAGTAGAAGCCTTTTCAGAAACAAAAACATGACCACTCTGTCTAAAGAAGATTCAGCATCCTGTAGTTCTTTTGCAAGTTCTGCCAAACTATACAACCTTTTGTTCATGTTATAATTTAGGCAAAAATTGTCAAACTTTTAGGCAGAGTTCCGAGAATGATATCGACCTGGGATTACCATCGATTTCAGCTCCAAGGATCTCCATCTCATTCAGATGACCCATCATCTTGAGAACATGATCCCTTACTGGTGTACCCTCAGCCATTTTTGTATTCATCAAATATTTTATAGCAAACTGCCTAGCTGCTCTACTCTGATGTCCGAAGAGTTCCTTGAGGTTATACATCATGTCATAAGCAGTGGCCATGGCCTGATGTCGATGTTGAAGTACATTTGACATAGATGCCAGAATGTAACACCACGCCATCTCATCTACCTTTTTCCACTTCTTATAAGCCTCTTTGACCTCTTCATCAGAGTTAGCATCAGGCTTAGGTGGGCATTCCTTAACAAGTACATATTTGTACTCCTCAGCAGTCAGAACAATGTCCAAATTACGTTTCCAGTCAATATAATTAGGTCCAGTAAGTTTGTTTTCTTTAAGAATTACCATAAGTGGACTGAAAGAACCCATTTTTTGAAATCCTGAGAATCACATAAATAAAATTATGTAGGACAAAAAGACTTTTTGAATTAACTAAATATTGATTCCCTCAAAACAATAATAAAAAATTTACCAACACCTTGAACACCATGAATTTAGCATGCCACGATAGTGTGGACGTATACAAATTCAACTTTGTTCAAGTAGGTTTTTCTTATTAATTTTACTATCATGTTAATATAACTTTATGACAAATAAAATTAATATGCCGGTCTTGCTCTGGTCATACAATAATAGCAGTGACTCCGATGGGGAGGATACCATTATTTGTATCTAAGTGTATACCATTACTTAATACTAAGTCTGTTACCTTGTAATGAGTTCCTTCAGATGGAGAAGTGAACACATACTAGGTAACTTTCTACAATTATTCCTAAGTAAGTTTGTACTGGTGATCCATAATTATACTCATCCAATATGGAGGAAAGCACTAACACGCAAGTATAATTACATCACCTACAAACCAGTAATGGAGACCATAGGATTTATACTAAATAAATATCCTCTCCCACTTAGTATTTAACAATAAGGGTTTTTCTACTAGTTGATTTTATGTCCATGTTGTCCATTATTAATGTAGGCTTAGTTTTTTAAAAAAACCACACAATAATAAACATGCATAAACAGAAAAAGCAAAATGACAAAAATAAGAGAAAATATCCAACTATTATGGTCATCTTTGCTGCTCCGTCCTCAACTATCCAAATCCAAAATTTGGTGCTGCACAGATCTATTCGGGGTTCGACCCCGGTCAGGTCGCAGGGTTTGGGGCAGCGCCCCAATTTTTTTTAAAAAAGATTTTGGCTGTCGATTCCTTCATAAATCATCTGTCTGTCTCTGGACTGCTTAAAACCAGCATCTCGTCCGACGTCAGAAACAGCCACCACTGCCATCACGATTGATCAAAAATAATTAAAATTACATCAATCATATGCCTCCCGAAGGAGTTCACACATAATCTAGATTAAAAAATTAAAATAATAAGCACGATCAACCTTCGTGATTTTAATTACAACCACAACAACAACATCACAACATCTACGACATGTCCATGGTTTAAACAACACAATAAAAAATATGCATTGGACCATAATAGTTGGATCTAAGATGCCTGTAAAACCGAGTTAGAACAGATGTACATCTACCGACTATTACACAGACATGTTTTTGGACAACATGGTCGTATCAATCAATACGTAGATCCAAAGTGGCTCTGATACAATTAATGGAACTGAGGATTCCTAGGACCCTTTGGTGTGCGTATTGATCGATAGAAAGTTAAACAGATCTAATACGTGTTCTAACCCTTCATAGGCGGAAACTAGGGTTCACGAATTATACCTGCGGCAGAAAGGAGACAAGTAATTCCTGGCAATCTCGAGAGGACGACCCTAAGATCTTCTGCACGTATTTCTTCCTCGAGTTGGACGTCATGTGGGCGACGATCTCCCAACCTTTCTTCTCCTTGGCAGCCCTCTTTTCTCTCCTTACGTGAATCACGAATTTAGAGAAAGTTTCAGATTTCTGATCAGTAATCTGGCAGCCAGAGAATAGAGGATATATAGGCTACGGCAGGGACCATGAGGAGAAATTAGGGTTAGGCTCCTAACGGATCTGGATATCCCGTGTTCAGCCCGAACAATAATCCAGGCCCATTAAATAGCTCGGTCCACTAATGAGCTATTGTTGCACTACTCCCTAATCCAAAATTATGTTTGTGGGCACCTTTTTTATATGCTCGTTTGGCTTCCCATGTGAAGCTATTGTATATCGTCGATCAAATTA
>JANAVB010037048.1:0-52330 GCA_029216955.1 Iris pallida
CTGCCGTCGTGGCCTTTTTCGCGTAGTCTTACATTGCAGAATTCTTGTGAAGAATTCTAGAAGAAGAAATTGAAGAAACACTACTACAAATGGTTAACAATGACGGCCAAAAATACTAATTGATGACATTTGCATGACCGTCATCTACGTTACCGTCATCTTTATCATGCGAAAACAAAGACAGCTCGACACACGTCATCTAATTTATCGAAAGATGACTTGTATGCGTCATTTTTATTTATAAAAGATGACTTTTATATGTCATCGTTATTTATAAATGATGACCTCTATCGTGAGACAACAATGACAGCTCAACCCATGTCATCTTTGTTTATAAAAGATGACTTATGCGTCATCTTTATTTACTAACGATGACTTACATGTGTCATCGATATTTATAAAATATGACTTTTATCGTGGAAAAAAAAGACAGGTCTACACACGTCATTATTATTTACAAATGATGACTTATATACGTCATTGTTATTTACAAAATATGACTTATATGCGTCATCTATATTTACAAAAGATGACTTTTATCGATGGTACAACAATGACACCTCAAAACATGTTTTTTTTTTTATTAAATATGACTTTTATGTGTCATCATTATTTACAAACGATGACTTACATGTGTCATCGATATTTATAAAAGATGACTTTTAACATTGGAAAACAATGACAGCTCAACACGTGGATACAATATCCCATTGAAAAAAACAAATATGTAATACCAACAAAAAATATATTTTATTTCATAATTATTCAAAGTCGTGACATTGATCTAAACATATTTTTTTCATATTCTCACATATTTCAAACACAAATTAATAATACTTCCAAAATTTTCTTAATACATAGTGTCTTCATTAACAATATCCATGATAAATGTGGCCAGCTCTCCTCTCATTTCATCAATTTCTTTGATGGAGTAGTCCTTTCTCCCACCAAACTACAAAAAATAAACACAAAATCAACTATTAAGTTAATGACGTCATATTATACTAATACAACCAATATTACATTAATAGAATTATCTTAACATCTAACTTACCACTTTTTCTAATTTGGGTAGAAAGTTGGAATATGGTCCTTCATATATTTCATTACGTAGTAACCACTTTCAATATTGCTTGGTTGTTTAGAACACTGCATTAGAAAGTAAAAAAAATTAAAGGAGCCAACACAAATAATGAAGGGAAAAAATGAAACATAAATTAGAACTTACATTCACACAGGTTCCTGCACCTTCCCTATCATTTGCTACACTATACCTTCCTGCCCACGCCTGCAGGAACTAGTGCTGATCTGATTGCTGCATGACTCCAATCCGGGTTGAGGGTTTTCAACAATCCTGCAATGTCGGTGTAGTACTGAGAGTCTGAGACTGATAGAAATATTATTGTGAAACCTTGAGAATCTCGGGGTTGACTGTATTGGGCCCTTGAGATGAGAAAGCAGCCATGAATGGTGCTGTTGTAGTATTGAGCTCTGTAGTTGGAAGAGTAATGTAGCCTACTGGTGATCTATATAGAAAAAGACAAAAATGAAAATAAATAAATAATGTAATTAAGTATAGATTCAAGTTAATGTATGGGCAAATCTCACAAGTTCCTTGAAAAATTAGAAGGGAAAAATATCTTATAAAAGATAACACAAGTATAAAATGCCACTATGCTTGTCCCCGTGATAAACTAATTTTGATTTCTCAAAGGAAACCGACGATTAACATAAAGGAGGTTATTCATTGAATCAGAGGACACTTCATATATGCCTACTCTAACAAGTATATGAATAAATATATTTTTTTTCTAAGGGTACATAGACTGATTAAGAGTATCAATCAACTACATAAGAGAATGATCATTATGATTTATGAGAACAAATTAGTGAACTGAAAAATAAAGAAAATGCTAAATAAGGAGGTCTATTTTAAGGGGAAAGGAAAGGTAAATAAGGTGGTTGTTCATTGAAAATTTTGATATTTCAGAAATTGTTAACCAATTGAGCAATTTGAATATTAGCAGGTCAAATCGGCATGCTGTAAGTGCAAAATGTAAGATTGGTCAAAGGTTGTGAATTTCAAGTTTGGAATGTAGGCTTTATGTAAATTCACGGAATAATTAATAACCTTCTACTCTACTCTTTATGGTCATTAAGGAAACTGTGGACAAATGAGGGTGTGATGCATGCATGTACTTCTCTAAAAATTAAAAGACATTTCCTGCAAATTGAATGTCTACTTATTTGTCCATCATCAACAAAAGCTGATGGAATTAACACTTTATGCCATAAAGGAAAAAGAAAGTTGCAGAATGGACCATCAATAACTTGGTGAAATAAAGGCAGCAATGTTCCAATAAGAGAGGTAGTCTAAAACTAAAAAAAAAAAGCAAAATATTTCCTTCTACTCAACAACAATGCTTTGATGTTACATACCATTTTATTAACTAAAAATTGAACCAATCAAATGGATTAAACAAACATAAAAGAAGAATATGAGTTACCAGATGTGTGCATTACCGCCTCATAGTGAATGGCATCATCCTCGAATCTAAGGTTGAGAGTCAGGATAGGAAGAGCATCACATTCTACTATCTGCAAACAGGAATATAATGCAAGAACAAAGCTCTATAAACGTTATACACAGATTTCCAATAGTATTTTAATAAATAACACGCAGACAACACTAACTTGGTTCTTGTTCTCATCATTTTAAATGGCAGTGTCCGCAAGGACCTGCAGCTGCTCTCTGTAGCCACATTGTACAAAAAAAAAAGGTCTGTAGCAAACTCCAACATGTCAAGTGGCTATTTAGACTTCCTATGCAACCATTCATGTCTGTCAATAAGCACTTGATGGTAAAATATTTTTTAGAGAAACTGAGAAATAGTTCCATCATAAATGACTTCCACCTCAGACAATCAAATATATTCAATTCGAAGAAACTTTCAAATAAAAAGTACTTAAAGCCCTCCCATTTTAACCAAACTGAAGCATTGAATCATAAAGTCCTTATAAAGAACAAGGGCACCATTAATTGTCATTTCAAAAAAGACCAATACATTACACATCAAAAAAAGCAAGGGGCACAGACTAACATATAGCAACAACAACAAAACTAGCAATGGTATTTACATCAGTGTAAGAGGAATTTCCACAAAAAGTTAATATATAGCCTAATTCACAAAACACCCCTTTGCACAAGGGCCCGCCAGACATGAAACTAAATCAATTTGGGTATACAAAAAATATTCATTCAAAATGCTATTTGTCCCTGCAAAAAAACAGTGGTAATTAGTTTAAAATGTCCAAAATGTCAAGCGCCTAGGCAGTAGGGGGACCCTCTCCGCCGCGCACGACCGCTTACTACCGTTTAGAACCTTGACAGGCATTAAGTGTATCATAAAGGCTACTGATGCACCTTCCTAAACACATAGAACTAGTTGTTTTCCCATCTTTTCAAACACCAAATTACCTGCTTCTTACATGACAGGCTTGCTATCCATGAATCCAGCAAGAGCAATCGTTTAGACAGTTCATGAAAGGGATACATATATTAAAGGAGGTGGGATGTGTTAGAAATCTCACAGGTGTTGATTTAATTTAGTAAGTTTAATGGGGGAGAGAAATCTGTACATTGGATACAAAAATTCCAACGAAGAAAAAGTTGTGGTTGCAGAAAATTAAGGTTCCATTGAGCAAAACTAGATGACAAAGAAAGCATGAAAACTACACAAAAGAAAACTGTAATTGAATAAAAATAAAATAAAAACTTAGATATGACTTCAAGTAGACACCTCGACATACCTAGATCTGAAGGATTCTTAGATACTTCCAAATAACCTTACTCTGAGCAGCATTATGAAGAGACTAAGTTGATAATAAAGATCATGATTCTAACCCCATTGAAACTCAGTAAAGAAGATATGACTCTATTAGTGTAGAGAACTTTATTGACATCCCTATCAATAGCGGAACCAACTAATATTGTGTGTTTTTTTTTTGGGTGGGTGGGGTGGGGGGGGGGGGGGGGGTATAACTGTCGATAAAAATTTTTAGACCCCCATGTTAGTCATATCGAACAAACTGATAAAAGATATATGAATATGCATTAGAACTTGAAAAAATTGCTAATAGGCCACTTAGGAATTCAATTGTAATTATAAGGAAACAATTTCAAATAACATTTTGTTTGTTAAATGCTCATGAAATTATGTAATTGAGAGCGTTTGAAAAAAACAACACAAAACAACCAAGTATTCATATAACATTGAACCATAGTTGAGACATGGAATTTGGAAAGCTTATGACACAACAGTATTTACTGCCGTGGGAAGATACAAATGACAGGTGGTCTATTTTTCTGTTACAACAACACACATGTCAGTGTTAAGGGATCCCACATTTAACAACAGCTAGACATAGTGTTTGTGACATTTACCGCTCATGGTTGTACACCAACTGTTGGCTAACGCTGTAGAGAATCCCTGATGTTCTGTTTCAACTAATTATTAAATGATATGTTATTTTATTTATTTTACTTGATGATTATACTAGGAGAGATAATTGTTAAAGTATATGGAAGAAGTGAGAAAAATAATACTAGAGATAAAATGTTTCCTCAATATCATTGATATATTTAAATTTAATTACAAGATGTTCACAAAGAAAAAAATATTGAATAAGGTATTATATAATAATATCTACACAAAAAAACTGAGTATTATCCTATCTTCGTTAAGGATAAAGCAGAAAAGAAGGAAACAAAAATTTCTTTCTTTATCCTCAAAATATGAGGACATTTGTTTCATAAAAATAGGAATCCGGTCCTAATTAATTTTGTTTAAAATAAAAATCAAGATAGATGAGATGTATCAGGATTATTAGCCTTTTTGGGGTGGTGGGTGGGGGAAGGGTATTAGCCCCTTCGCCTATTCAAGTCCATAGAGATCCTAAGCATGGTATGTTTGTTTCATAAATCATATCAGTATAACTCAACCCACTTATTCTTTGCCAACCTGCTAGCGTTATTGAGGCAATAGACTTTTTATAATCACAAGCACCGGTGACTATTTTCCAATCTGCTTCTGAAAATTGACACAAGGGTTCCCCATAAGCAGTTTTGTTGTCTTTGATTCAAACAGCAGATGCTTGTTTAAAAAGAAAATCAATTTAAGTGTTAAGCTAGGTTTCTGATAACAGTAAATATATTTAACTCGTCCGAAGACATTGATACAATGATATTGTATTAATGTTACCTTTATGTAACAACAAAGGGAGGTTGTTCAATCCCCTTTCACTATAGTGAGCGCAGTGATGTATGTAGGCTACGTGAAGAAGAGGTAAGTAATGATGTCCTGACAGACTAGGTCATGAAGTCTTGGATCCTTTGCAGGCTCATGGATCTAAAAGTAGAAGATCAGTTAGGTTGATCGGGGTCAAGGAGAAAGCCAGAACTAGTAATTCTCTGGATAATGGTTCCAAGGTTTTGTTAAAATGAAAACGTTATTTCAGTTGTTACAGGAAATGAAAACGTTATTTTAGTTGTTAAATAAGGGCAAAATGGTCAAATTCACCTCCCCTTATTAGCTGACATAATGCAATCGAATATCAAGGTAGGGAACCTTCCATCTTATGCGTTTGAGGGCAGTAGTAACTATAACACATAAATTAAGGATTTGATTTTTAACTAAACAGTGAACAGCAACATTATATTTTGATGCACTTATTTCTGTCAAAGTTTTACCTTTTATCTTATATTATCCATGAAAGCTCATTAAACGATTAATTTGAAGAAAAGAGAAGACTATCATCACTCATTTAGCAAGACTATTATAAGATAACTATTAAATGGATATATTAGATCTCAAAGTAGTTAATTTAATTTTAGTAAGATTTGTATGAGCGAGATAGAACTCTACAATGGATATAGAAATTCCAGAAAAAAGCTGTACTTGCAGAAAGTTAAGCTTGCATTAAGCAAAACTAAGTGATGAAAGAAAGCATGAAAACCACAACAGAAGAAAACTGTAGTATAGAAGAAAAGGAAGAGTATATTACTCATTCAGCAAGACAATTCTAAGATAACTATTGAATGGATTATGCATCACACAGTAATTATGGGTAGTGACAATCAAGTATCAAAATGCCTTTTCAATGACAATGTAGTGAACCGAAACATATGCGTTTGCATGATTGAAGATAATTCGATATTGTTCTGCATGCACTTTGCTTCAACACATTAGTTTTGGTCATTTTAATTAGGAACAACTATGTCATCTTCACCACCTGGGACATTCAAGTAACCTCAAGTAACAAAGAACAACTTACCTATGGAGTCCGTCCGAAATTAACAGGAGGGAAACACTTCTTCAGCAAAGTCCTATTGTTTTTATAGTGTCTTTATAGTGTACCAGTTTACAAAGTTAATCCATAACATTCCTAATCCCTTCATATTCAACATTAATTAATGAAGATAAAGAATATGTTTCAATTTAAATCATCACACATATGACCTATGTTTGGAATAAAATTGCTATTTGTCAAGTTAGGCCCAACTTTACAACCTTGTAGCACATCATTACAAGTATAATAAGACAACCAATGTAAGACACAATCAGACAACCAATGTAAGACACTGTCAGTTTCATGAAATGAATCCCCTTACATATGACACGCTGGGGCTGTTACATAGGATGCGTCTAAATCGATATAGTGTGTGTGCAATCGTGTCCAAATAGTGTAATGATATACTCGTGTCTGAACAGTATTTTGGCACCATCATCATATTCCTAAGTTAATCGATCAGCAAACATCCAAGACGTATCCATAATATTATTATCTACAAATATGGAACAGAAAAAAAATAAGTTAATTGATTTTTAAAGTTAACCAAATTCTATAAACTATAAAATTTCAAAAGACATTAGTATGTAAGTTTACCTATGGTTGTAGAGGCACGGCTGTCGACAAAGTCGCAGATGGCAGTGTAATGAGTCAGGCGAGGCGTGCGCTCGGCCTGAGGGGATGCTGTCGAGATCTCCTACTGGATCTAGAGAAGATGAGATAATGAAGAAGGCGATGGGGGCAGAGACCACGAATTGGAGTCAGATCGGTTGAGATGGAGGGGGGTCGTCGACGCGGAGCCGAGGAGGCGTTGATGGAAAATCGGCTAGAGAAGGACACGGGTCGACGGCGGCAGCGCTGTCAGGAAGTTTGATGGGGCAACGGCCACGAGCCCGTCGAATGGGGGCAGCGGCCACGAGTTGGAGCTCGTCGACTTCTCCAGTCGACGTTGGTTTAGTCGAGAAAATCAGGATTGGTGAACGTCGGTTAGAGAAGTCGACAAGGAAGCTCGATGGATAGATGGCCAGTAGAGGATTCGTGGAGGAAGAAGAAGGGTGTCGGGTTGATTGGGATTGAAATTGGATTTGGGAGGAAAAAAAAAAAAAAAATCATAGACCTAATTATGTGTGAGAAATTAAGAGAGAGAGAAAGAGGATTCCACCAAGCTAGTATATAAGCAATTAGAAATAAAAGATTAAGAACATTTCTCAAACATATATTCCACATCTTTTCTTCTATACATAAAAGATGACATACATAAATTTCTTTAAGGACCCTTATTTTTTAATTGTTATCTTAATATACTTTTTATGATATTATGTTTTTTTAATGTCATTGATTACATTATTAATGACAATCATCTAACGATGCGACATTAAAAATAATACTAATGACATTTTTTTATGAGTGTCATCTATGAAGTGTCATTGTTAACAATTTTTGTAGTAGTGAAAATTAGAAATTTTGTATTTCAGTTATAAGCAGGAGAGAGAATTAAGAGAATTAAAATGAACAATTCAAAAATAAAACTTATTGCTGGTCGTCTAGAATCGGAAGCGACGTAAAGAACCTTTTTTTTTTCCTCTGAAGTGCAAAAGAAAATCTGAAGTGATGGGAAGACTAGTTTTTCTTTGAAATTAAAGAGTCGGACGGCTATCCAATTTCCATGCACTATGTCCTATTTGTTGAATTGCTATTATAATTTTTTTCGGACCTTGGACTTTGAAAAAGAAATCAGAGTAACAATGTTTTATTATTTATTACTATTACTAACTTTAGAAAAAATTTGGGGCCCCTTGGAATTTGGGACCTAGGGCGCAAGCCCTGTCTGCCCCTCCTCCGGGCCGCCCTGCGACGTTGCATGTCAAGAGGGGATTGAAACCGTGCTCATCCACATGGGATACACCCTTGTACCTCATGCATCAATCTGCATATGATATGCATGTTGTTGGATTATCTACAAGTTCTTATGATCGTGTTATGTTCACACATCCTCCTGGGACGTTACTTCTGCTTTATGTTGACTATATGATTATTACTAGTGGTGATTTTGAACACATTATGCAAGTTAAGCATCATTTGCACACATGGTTTGAGATGTAGGATATCTTGGTCATCTCCGCTACTTTTTTTGGTTTAGAGGTTGATCATTCTCCTCGTGGATATATACCTTTTCTCACAAAAGAAGCTCATTGGTGAGATACTTGATATACCATAGCTTACTGATACTCGCACGACAACTCAAGATGCGTTCTGATGATCTCAATCCAACAATTGTTATCGTTGTCATCTCTCTCTCTCTCTCAAACTAGTAAAGGTCTCCAAGCATCAAAATGTGTTGGCGGATCTCTTATATTAGTGTTATAATTTGATTTCCATAAGTGCTATCACCGTAATAACTAAACGAATGTTGTTTTTCGTCTACATTCATGGATCATAGGGGGGCTTATGAGTTTTTGTTGCGGAATGTGGTATGATCGGAATTGGAGTTAATCCACGAGGTATGATATTGGATTTGACCTATATGATTTCAGAAGCTTTTGTGCATGAACGGAGCTTAATGGAGACTAGGGAGCATGCCCTCTCGCCTCCCCCCATTTTTTTTATTTTCTTAACAAAATATTGGGTTATTTAGTAATAGGATCTTACATAATAGTTAATATTAGGATTTCGGTCTCCAAAATATCTGACGTTAATGTTTGGATCTTAACACTATTCACGTAAACAAGTGAACAGTAAATTTAAGACCAAAAAACTAATGTCACACATTATGGAGATCAAACTCTAATTTCAAATTATTTTATGAGACCCTATTACTAAATATCAAAAAAAAAAATTTATTTTTATATATTAACTTCTTCTAAAATTCAATTCAGTCCTCAAAAAAATATATGATTTACCCCTCTAAAATATAGCTCGTCCCTCCAAACATTTTAGTTAATCTCTGCCACTGCTTGTGTGTACGCTAAGTGGTATAAAAGAAAACCTTTTTTCTCCCTTAAAGATGTATGAATTAGAACAGATAAAACATTAAAAAAAAATATTGTACAAAAGTATTTTCTATCGATTTCTCTGTGTTCTTAAAAGGTGTATGTATTGAGAATCAGACAAATCGTTCATAAGTAACAAACAAATCAAGCAGTCTTACTTATTCTTTTTTTTGAGAAGGTCACAACGATTAACTTTGTCTCTCACATATTAGACATCTGCGAATCATATGTTTCTAATTTACCACTTTTCAAAACATGATGAACGTAGTATAAAATAACTCTTATTCTACCGACAAAAAACATATATCGTTTACCAAAAACATATATAATTATTTTTGTCTTAACCAAATCCGTTATGGTTTCGCGGGTGGATCGTATAGAGTTCAAATTAGGGGTGAGCATTTGGTTTATTCGATTCAAACCGAACCGAATAACCGAAAATCGAATTGGACCGAAAATCGAATAAGCAAAACCGAAACCGAACCGAATTGATCCATAACCGAATCAAACCGAACCGAATTAAATCGGTTCGGTTTTCGGTTTATTCGGTTTATTTGCCATTTTTTGTTAATATATATAGTAACTAAATATACCTAAATTTATTTAGTATATACCTATAGTATATACATATGTATATTCGGTATATACTTATATATATTAATACATGTGTGTGTATATATAGTATATACATATATATATATAGTAACTAATTTTTTTATTCGGTTTTCGGTTTTGGATCGAAACCGAAATCCAAAACCGAAACCGAAACCGAATAAAAAAATTTAGTATTTTTAAAATTGAAACCGAACCGAATTTTTTTTAAACCGAACCGAATCTCTTATTCGGTTCGGTTCGGTTCGGTTCGGTTCGATTTTCGGTCCAAAACCGAATAATGTTCACACCTAGTTCAAATCCACATAAATCCCACATGACCGGGCCGGAACTGTCAGTACCAGTACCCAACCCGGCCCGATACCCAACCCTAGATTTCCCATCTATATATAGAGCTAGGGTTTTTGATGAGCTATCCAAAGCAAACAAAGGAGCAGAAAAGTGGGCGCCGGCATCTGTAAGCGAAGAAAAACCCTCTCCATTTCTCCAATATTAGGGTTAGGGTTTTCTAAAGTCCGCTCCTTTATTTGATTCGTTCTGTCGGTCTCGATCTGTTGTTGTTGTTATAGTAGTAGGAGGAGGAAGAAGAGGAAGAAATGGCTGTCCCTTTGCTGACGAAGAAGATCGTGAAGAAGCGCGTGAAGCACTTCAAGAGGACCCAGAGCGACCGCAAGATTTGCGTCGGGGTACAATAAATTTACAGCCTTTATTTTTTTTTTCATCGATTACATGCTAAAGATACCATCTTTTTTTTGTTATGTTGGGATTGGAGTGTGGATCTGTACTAGTTGAGTAATTTTTTAGTTTTTTTGCTCAACTGTTGATACCAAGTTCAAGTTTATGGTGTAAATGTATGCTGGTGCGGACACGGACACGGTGACACGGTCATGGCACCCAATTTGGCGTGTCCAGGTGTATTGTGGTCTACATGTGTCGCGTCTAATGTATGCATCCTTGCCTAGGTGTAGATTGAGGCGAAGATTTTTTTATTTGTTTATTCAGAAATGTTTTATTATGTCAAAACAGACTGTTGGGTTTAGGTTCTACTGTGTTTGATTATAGCGGGGCAAGTTTCTTCGTTGGAGCGGCTTTCTTTCTACTTGCGGGAGTATTTTGATAGATTTTGCAATCATAGGTTTTGATATGTACATTTTGAGTGTAATTGAAAGGTTTTTTTTTACAAAAAAGGGGATGGGAAAGATTTTTACTAGTGCGGTAACCTTGCAACCTCTTTTTTTGCTTCCGAATGTTGCAAAGATTACATCTTCACCCTTTGTTATCATCCACGCTCTAATTGGAGCACGACGTATTCAATTCTGACGTCGCCAATGACCAAGCTGAACGATGTAGCAATCAGAGTAGTTTAGTTGTCGATATCAACACCGTTTTCTTTGTCACATAACTTAAATGGAATAATGCAAGTCCATGTTTCGTGTATGTTTCTGGAATCTGGGTTGTCATAGGGAAAGATTGTTAAGAGTATGGTAATCTTGCAACCTCTTTTTTGCTTCCGAATTTTGCAAAGATTACATCTTCACCCTTTGTTATCATCCACGCTCTAATTGGAGCACTACGTATTGAAGTCTGATGTCGCCAATGACCAAGCTGAACAGTGTAGGAATCAGAGTAGTTTAGTAATCGATATCAACACCATTTTCTTTGTCATGTAACTTAAATGGAATAATGCAAGTCCACATTTCGAGTGTGTTTCTGGAATCTGGGTTGTCAAGCCGGAGCTCCTCTTAAGTTGTGTTATGATGTATTAGCTAGAGCCACTGATCAAAACTGTATAATTGGTCCGTAAAATAGGAACTTCTCATGAACTGGTTGCCTCTCCTCTTGCCAAAGTCATGTAGACCAAGGATGATACATGTGTGCTTTATCACTTGTTGACTGCTCTATGGGGCAATGATGTTTTGGTTTTAGCAATATCCAATGGAACTGTGTTAATTCGGCACATAATGATGTTATGTGGATGAGCAATTTTGGTGCGTCTTATGTCCTCACGCCTGTGCTTCCTAGGGGAACTAGCGGTATGTAGTGATGCAACTATATGAGGTGAAGATAATTCAATCAAGAATGTAGTTGCTTCAAAATTAGGATCCAGTACAGAAACACTGGACACCATGATTTATGCATATCAGCTCCATGTCTGTTTATTTATAATGAGTACTATGATATATGGATAATTATTAATGGAAGAATTATTTCAAACATGTACAATTAGGAAATTAAAAGCTTGTGCAGTTTAGTCTTATAATTTATTTTGAGAAACTATTCTTAAATTTTAATATATGTTGATGGAAGTTTTCTTTAATTAAATAGCCTGATGATCCAGCGCAAGGTTGTAAAAGGCGCTAGGCGTTAGGCGGGCGGCCACCCACCGCCTAGCGCCTAGGCCGCCTAGGCGGCCTTCTAATATTAGGTGGTCCCGCATACAAAATTTTTTTACAAAAATTTAGTGTGTCTATGTACTCCACATAACAAATAAACGACATAACAGAAATAAAGTACTGTGTACTCCAAAAATTTAGTGTATGTGTAGTGTGTACTCCAAAAATTTAGTCTTCTTTCTATCTACTGTTTTTTTAATGAATAGTGACTGGACCTACATCAGCAGAAAAAAAAAGAAAAAAATTTAGAGTATATCAGTATATGTAGTACTGGAGCTACATCAGCAGGAAAAAAAAGGAAAAGAAAGGAAAAAAAAAATTCGAAGAAGAAGAAGAAGACCTACAACAGCTGCTGGGAGCCGCCTTTTGGCCGCCTCTCCGCTTGGAGCCGCCTAGGCGGCCGCCTGGAGCCGAGGCGTCGGCGCCTAGGCGGCCGCCTCTCCGCCTGGAGCCGCCTAGGCGGCCGCCTGGAGCCGCCCTTTGGCCGCCAACGCCTAGAAGCCGATTCCGGTGGAATCTTGGGCGGCCACTGGCCGCCCAGCGCCTAGGCGGCGCCTAGGCGCCGCCTAATTCCGCCTTTTAGAACAGAGATCCAGCGTGAATGCGTGATGATGGTAGATATTAAGAAATGACAGTTTTTAACCTGATTTATTGCTCGTCTAAGTTGCACTTAAATACCCTCAACTAATTTGTTTTGGCACTTAATACCCTGAACTTTTTATTGTCACCTTAATACCATGAACCTCTTCTATTGTTTTAATACCTTGTTTTTTAATTTTTTTTAAAGTTACCCCAACCATTGGTCTTTACGGTCGGGAAAAACACGTGACCAATTTTGATGATTCTGCCCTTGAATTACTGTTTCATTAATTCTATTACTTTGATTTGAAGAACAGAAACAAACATTTGAAAAAGCAAAAACCTAACCTTAACTCCCTCCCCTGGCAGTTGTTGTGTTGTACCGCTGCCCCCACCTGCTCCTACAGTTGCACACCTCTCCAACAGGCCAACTTCTTGTTGTTAAGCCGGCCGTGCGGCCGGCGAGGCTTCACAAATGGCAGTGAACATTGCCATTTCGTGCAGCCCCATCGGCTGGTGGTGCAATGGCAAGTGGGAGGCAAGGGGGTGTGAGGTGGTGGTAGGGGCAGTGAGTGGTTCTAGGTGGCGGAGGGGGGGGGGGTAGGTATAGGGTTTTGAAATTTTTTTGGGTCTTTTTTCCCCCTTTTTGATTCTTTTAATTAAGTATCTTTCCCACATTTCTTTCTTATTTCATACCAAAAGTTCTTACCATGGATGACTTTCATCCAAAAAAAATTTCCAAAGCAATAAACCTATTTGTCCCACTCCAAGCAGAGGAATTACATGTATCTATTGGAGAGTCGGTGCCTTGCTTGTGGAGACCTTGTTTTTGTGGTGATCGGTGATTCATTGGCTTACCATCAACTATTGTCCAACCCTCATCGAGTTAATGAGTATTCGTTGTACCTACGTTTGCACTTGAACCTGAATTTGCATGATTATCATTTGAATTTTTTATTTGGGGCACGTTTGGCGAATATGAATATAAGCTATCCCTTGCTTGAAAGCACTGAGTAATCGAAGTGAGACGAACATAGTGAAAAGGCGATCATGCCGGAAGGTGATAAAAGTGAGATGGACGCCAGTGAGTTAAAGCGGACCCTAGTGAGGAAGGGAGTACCCGGTGTCTTTCTTCATGGTGTCAAAAGTCCTTTTTCGACCAGCCGAGTGAAATAGCTCCTTGTTAGAGCCGAGGATGGTTGTTGTTGATGATATTAGGAATAGGATTAGGATATGGTCAGATTACGTATGGGTTTAATTAATTGTTAATTTATATTTTAATTTAAAATAGAATAGAAAAATTGTTCTGTAAAAATGTGATAGTTCAGGACATAAAAGTGTAAATGAAATTTCAGGATATTAAAGTACAATAAAAATACTTGATGATATTAAAGTGCCAAAACAGAATAGTTGATGGTATTTAAGTGGAGGTCAGTCTTATTTCGAGAAACTATTCTTAATGTTTGTTGATGGAAGTTTCCTTTAATTAAACTGCCAGATGATCTATAGTGTTATGATGGTAGATTATTAAGAAATGACAGTTTTTAACATGATTTTTTGCTCCTTTATGTTATTTATGTCATAGAAGTACTACCTTTTCTTCTACTTGAGTTGCAAATATTATTCAGTACTTGTTAACTTTTACAGTGCAAACTTGATTATATTTGGTTTTGAATTTCTTGTTACAGCAAAGCTGGCGTAGGCCCAAGGGTATCGACTCCCGTGTGAGGAGGAAGTTTAAGGGAGTCACCTTGATGCCCAATATTGGTTATGGTTCTGACAAGAAGACCCGTCACTATCTGCCAAACCGTTTCAAGAAGTTTGTCGTTCACAATGTCTCAGAGTTGGAGTTGCTTATGATGCATAACAGGTATAATGATGTTGATTGTTATAAACTTTTTCTTCTCTTGTTGGTTGATATCAAGTCTATATATCATATCACACTAAAGTAAAAGCAAATGGTGAACTTGATAGCCAATGTGCAAATTATCTCCAGATTTCTTATATTCATATGGAGTGAAAACCTATTGTTACTGTGGATATCTATTTGCATTTGTTTCTATTCATTCGCTTAAATGTGACATGTTTACTCAACTTGCAAACCAGGACCTACTGTGCTGAAATAGCACACAATGTCTCCACAAAGAAGCGCAAGGAGATTGTTGAGAGAGCTGCCCAGCTTGATGTTGTCGTCACTAACAAGCTCGCTAGGTTGCGTAGCCAGGAAGACGAGTGAGCCACTCTTTAGAGTTGTCATTTTGTCAGTTATCAGAGTTGTTTGGAACCTTGTCAAGACCATTAGCTGTTTTCCTTCCTGCTTACAATGTTTAGACATTATTTCGTAATTGTTGAAGTTTTCTGGCACCTTGAAAGTTTTGCGCTCAGTTGATCTCAGATTGATACTTTTGATGTCTACTATTCTTTTGTTTTCATCATTACGGATGAGTGCAAGTGTAACTTTTAGAGCTTGCAATCGCCTGGAGATTCGACAAATGCCTGCATCATAGAAAGTTTTGCTCATCTGCCTGACAATTTTTGCACATTTCGTGCATCTCTATCTGAAGAACTTTAAGATTTCTTCCTCATTCAAATTAAATTTTGGTACATCTTTCACTGGAAGCAACATGGTGTTGCCAACATCAACCTAAGGTCTTTTCCCATAGTTGCACATATCATGTAGTTATCTCAATTTCATCTCAATGGGTTGTCATTAGTTATTACCTAATGTGCAAGGGACCAGATAACAATAGTGCATGAAAAATCAAAGCACCTCAAACTTTTCAGAACAAATCTGAGTCAAATAGAAAGGATGCAAATAACTTTTGTTACATTACACTAGGTCTCTGGTTTGCAGAAAGGAAAGAAAAGGAAATCAATTCTTTGTTCTTTATTTTCCATTGAAAAATTACAATTTCTATTCAATTTTTTTTCCTGCTGTTTGGACCTAAATTTTTGTAATAAATACAGAAAATTGGAAGGGAGAGTGAATCCAGATGGCGGAACGATTTCCTTCATATTTTTCTTTCCTTTTGATCCAATGTCCTGATTTCGAGAACCAAGTGGCCTAGAGGTGTATGTTGCTTGATCTTATAGAAAATTTGCATAGTAAAATTAGGTATATAAAATGACCAAAATAAGTCAAATTACTAGTCTCAGAATGTTTTCTTGAGTTTTATTTATAACTCGCAAGAAGTTGAAATACCTTGTTTCATTAGTTTTATCTTCTTTTACTTGCATCTTTACTTGGGTGTTTAGCTTTAACAAATTAAGTCAAATTACTAGTCTCAAATTTCCTCACATAACTGGAACATCAAACCAATGTTTTAAAAACCGGACCAATGATCGACCCGGTTAGGACAATGGGTTGGGTCAAAGTCTCCAACCAACGGGTTAATTCGGATTGAACCAACTATATATGTTTACAATCTTATATTGAATATAGTACAACTACATATATACTACTTAGAAGTTCTGCAAGTTTACCATAGTAGAATTGGTCAAGAAGAAAACATATTAAGGAAAATACCTAATGAACCGAGAGGGGAAACCGAAAGTCATGGTGCACTAGGGGCCGGTTTAGCCCGAGTCGGACCGGCCCGCTGGCGTTGAAGCCCGGCCCGGACCGCCAGTGGCCCGAACCGGCCCGGCCTCCCACCCCCGAACGGGTCGGGTCGGGCCTCTCCCCCCTCAGCCCGACCCGGCCCGCACTAATTTTTTTTTTTTTTAAACGTTTGTTGGCCCGGCCCGAAGCCCGGCCCGCTGGGACCGGTCCAGCCGACCGTTGGTTTTTTTTTTTTTTTTTGACCGTTGGAGGGGGGTTCTTTTACAAAATTGTCCCTCCCATATAGCCGTTATTAAAACGTTGGGAGGGGCATTTTGGTCATTTTTGGCATAAAATTACCAAAATAATCCCGAAAAATTCCTATAAATAGGCCAAAAATTTTATTTTTCAAACACAATTCATTCCTCACAAATTCTCTACATTTCTCTACGGTGTTCTACGGCTTTCCCTCCCCGGTGCTCTGGTGTTCTACGGCTTTCCGATCTCTCTCCCAACTCCATTCCGGCTCTACGGCTTCCCGATCTTCCTCTCAATCCCTTACTTTCTTCTAACATAGTTTTACTTTATTTTATTTTATATATGGCTGGTGAAGGTTCAAACCCACCTGATCTTGCTGGACAGACTTACCAATATTTTAGTATTTTTTTTGACGGTACTGAAATTTCACCTGAGCAAGTAGCCACCAATCCGATTCCGGAGGGGTTCCAACCATCTCCTCCGGAAGTCGCTAGTTCCACCCAACGTCCTGAAAAGAAAAAAAAAAGGTCTAAGTATTTGGAATATTTTACTTTGATTTATGAAACTAATCCTGATGGTTCGCTTGTTGTAGATGCCAAGGGTGAATCAATACCGTACAAGACACAATGCAAGAAATGTTGCAACCAGTACGCATGGAAGAAGGGCGGTGGCACCGGGACCATATCCAGACACTACGACACTTGCTACGGGAAGGACACACTTCAAGCGTCCCAAACCCAAATAAGCTTCGGCGCCACCGGTTCTTCAATGGGTAACTTTACTTACTCAGCTGCTCGGCATAAAACTGAATTAACTAAACATATTATTCGTGACGAACTTCCTTTCACGACGGGTGAAAGCGAATCTTTACGAGATTATGCATCAATTTCTCTAAACCCCTCCTTTACTAGAGTGAGTAGACAACAAGCTCGAAATGAGGCTATTCGTCTCTTTAACGAGCGGAAAGCCGCTTTGAAAGCGGATTTTCAAAATGTTAGTAAGTTGGCTATTACTTCTGATATTTGGACTACTAAGTGGAGTTATGCTTATATTTGTATTACTGCACACTATATAGATGCACAATGGATGTTGCAAAAACGCATCATATGTCTTAAACTTATAGAATGTCCACACACGGGCGCTATAATTTCAAGTGAGATTTCAAAACACGTGCGTGAATATGATATTCACCCTAAAATTTTTTCTATCTCTTTGGACAATGCATCAAACAATACTGCTGCTATGTCTTCTTTGTCAGTGATTTTTCAGCCTATTTTAGAAGGTAGACTTATGCATGTTAGGTGTGCATGCCATATAATTAACTTAGTTGTTAAAGAATGTTTAAATTTTTTTTATCCCCATTTAGACACTCTGCGACAATGCTTGCTCCACCTAAACTCGTCTCCAAGTAGACAACAAAGTTTTGCATGCACGTGCGCACATTTTGGTATTACTTTTAGAAGATTTGTGAAGGATATACCAAATAGGTGGAACTCCACCTACTTGATGTTGAAATCTGCAATTCCTTTTAAGAGTGCTATTACATATTATTGTAGTTCGGATGTCAGCTTTGACTATCAAGTTACTACTGATGATTGGGTAGCAGCTGAAAGTGTTTGTGAATTTTTAGAAGTTTTTACAATGCTACATGTACTCTTTCTGGTGTTTATTATCCCACATCATGCTTAGCTTTACGTGAACTTTGTAACATGTCTTATTTATTTTCTAAATATAGAGATCATCCAAATTTTGAATATGCGGTGAGAAATATGGAAGCCAAATTCAAGAAATATTGGGGTGAAGTACCTCTTTTATATTGTTTGGCTTCCATCAATCAAATTGGATGGGGTAGAAGTTTTATTAGATGGATATGGAGAATATATGGGTATAGACGTTACTGACATGAAGGTAGAAGTTAAAGTTGCGTTGGACAGGTTAGTTATACTGTATGAAGAAGGAGCAACGTCGACCCGACCAACTCAGGGGGGCTAGTAGTAGCTCCGGCTTGGCGTCTAAGCTATCAGCAGCCGGTCGCATACTACAAAGGAAGAAACAAAAGCAATCTTCCCAACATACTCAAGAGTTGTCTCTTTACCTTAATTCTTATCAAGACGAAGATGAGACTCCAGATCACTTCGCCGTTTTAGAATGGTGGAAGAGACACGACAAGAGATTTCATGTTCTTTCTAACATAGCACGTGATCTACTGATGGTTCCGATGTCTACGGTAGCATCGAGTCCTGTTTTAGTGCAAGTTCAAGGATGTTGAGCGATAGGAGGAGCCGCTTGAAGCCCGATATCTTGGAAGCAATAGTGTGCGTACAAGATTGGATGAAAGCCGATAGAAGAACACAAAACCAGAAAGATGAAGAAGATCATGATGTCCACGAGCTGGATTTGGAATCGCTTTCATTGCATGAAGGCGAACAACAATGAGGCTACGGTGCAAGGTATTAGGTATGTACATTTAAACTTATACATTTCAATTTTAAATTTTAACTTATACTTTCAAAAACTATTTTTTATTTTTTATTTATACTATTCAAATTTTAAATTTTAACTTATACTATTCAAATTTTAACTTATACTTTCAAAAACTATTTTTTATTTTTAAAAAAAAATATTTTTTAACTTCGCCTATGCCAAACAAGCATTTGCTGGTCCCAAGCCCGGATAAAGGAAGAGGGAGAAATATTTTTTTAAAATTTTTATAAACATTTGTATATATTTGTATAAACATTTTTGTATAAACATTTGTATATCATTTTTTATATATTTTTATAAACATTTTTTGTAAATTTTTATAAACATTTGTATATCATTTTTTTCAAATTTTTATAAATTTTTTATAAACATTTGTATTACAAACTTATAAACATTTGTATTACAAATTTTTATAAACATTTTTCAAAATTAAACATTTTTCAAAATTAAAATTAAATTACAAATTTTCAAAATTAAAATACGAAAGAAAACTGTTAAAAAAAAGTAAAAAAAAAACAAAAAAAGCTGTTAAAAAAAAAGAAAAAAAAATACAAAAAAATCGGGCCGGTCCGGTTCAACCGGCCTGAACCGGCCCGAACCAACCTGGGCCCGGCCCGGCCCGTGGACCGGTTCAGCCCGGACCGGCCCTCCCTGGGTCCGGTCCAGTGGGTCGGGCTGGACCGGCTACTAAAAACCGGGCCGGGCTTGGCCCGGACCGTATTTCCTCCTGGGCCGGTCCTGGACCGACCCGAGCCCGGTCTGGCCCGCAGACATTGGACCGTGGGCCGGCCCTGACCGGCTCGAATACACCTTGAACCGAAAGTCATACCGAGATTGACGTGCCCCCCCCCCCCCCCCCCCCCCCCCCCCCCAGCATCTGGCCCCACGCTCGGCCAATGGTGGGCTGACACATCAGCCTTGGTCTGGCTTTCGACAGCACTGACATATTAACTTTGATTGCATGTAAAGTCCAAAACAAAAGTCAGGACTAAACCGGTTTAAAATCCAACTAGGTCAGACGGTTCGGTATGATCACCCTCGTCCGGGTTGACCGGCTTTTAAAAAAACAGTAAGTCAGTATTAAACCAATATGAAAAAGCTACTAGTTCACGGATTGACCGGTTTAAAATGGGAAACATGCCAAAATCAAAATCAAAACAAGAACTCCAAAATCCTCCACTTTCAAGTTTATGATTGGATGACATACCATTTATTCATTTCAGTACTCAATTGGATGTTTCTAAAATGCTAGCTGAGCATTTGATATTCACTCTTGAATCACCTCACTGTCAAGATTCCAACTTATAATTGGTATATACTTACATAAGTAACATATGCTCCAAACTCCACCACCAGGTGGCCAGTTCCTCTATGTTCTGCACTCCTGTTGCTGTCATTCCCACAAGAACATAGGCACTGCAGTTGGAAACTGCAGCATGTGCACAATTGCAACAGTCTTTGCTGCAACATCTCTCCCCCTATATTTAACCACCAAGCACATGATACTGATAGCAAGCAGTTCAAGAAATGTACTGATAACTGTCCATCACAAAAATGTTCAAGAAAAGAACAAATGTGCAGAAAAGGAATAGATCAATAGAAGCCAAATTCTGTATAGTAATATCTACCATTATTTACATGATGCCTCTCCTTTATTGACCTCTTGATGGCTTTGGTTTGGTTTGGTTGTTCCTCTTCCTCCCATGTCTCTAGCATGAGTAATGTGTGATATGGAGAATATATGGGTATAGACGTTACTGACATGAAGGTAGAAGTTAAAGTTGCGTTGGACAGATTAGTTATACTGTATGAAGAAGGAGCAACGTCGACCCGACCAACTCAGGAGGGGCTAGTAGTAGCTCCGGCTTGGCGTCTAAGCTATCAGCAGCCGGTCGCATACTACAAAGGAAGAAACAAAAGCAATCTTCCCAACATACTCAAGAGTTGTCTCTTTACCTTAATTCTTGTCACGCCCCAGAACCAGAATACTGGAGAGCGGGGGAATGACTCAGCCAGCTACGTATTACGGGTAGATGAATACCGTATAATACGATCAATGCTGTCTAACCAGACGAGGGGGAGCATACTACATAAAAGTCTTACTATGGTTATTTCGCATCTATTGTCTCAATCATTCAAAACAAGAAACAGAAATAGAGAACATGTAAGATAAGCAGTTAGGCGTCCCAAACGCTCAGTCAAAATGTTCTTGAGATCTGGCTTTACAAAACATAGCCAGATGGTATAGCAAGTATATACACAATTGTTATCAGCTGCAGTCTGACTTTAGTTACAATTATGCGAAAGTAAGAGCAAGACAATCCGACTAACATGTCGGTGCCAAACGGCTAAGTATAAAGTAAATGACAAAACGAGCGGTGAAGTAAGGAAACCCACTCGAGTCCTCCTGCGATCATTCCTCTAGTATTGACCATCTTGGAGGTGGAAGTAAGCGGAGTCCCCGGGAACCGGCTCTAAATCTGGCCATGCAAAACCAGAGAGGTTAGACCTCTAATAGCAAGTACCACAAGGAAGCATGATATGAGGAATTAAAACCAGTAAGTAAGAAAATATAATAATAGATCTCTGCTTTCCACTAGGATTCACATAACATCACGACACTTCGAACCAACCTCCCAACCAAACAAGGACAGAAGTTGGCCCGTCACGTCCTGACATTCTGATCATCTTAGTTAGGCAACAGAGTAGATACAATACACAAACAAATCATCTTTGAACGGCCAATCAATTCCTACGGCTTGCTATTGTGAGTCCCAAGTTATCCTGGAATTATGCAATTAGGGATTCCTCAGTTCTTACTATGTGCAAGCAAGACTAGTCTATCCAATCAATCAATTGCGCCAATCATGTAGTTAGACGAGTCCCAGCGGGACGTCCGTCGTTATAGCATGTACAATAATATAAGCAGATACCGCTCCCTGCCCGTGTGACAGATTTACCGTATCTGTGGGAACCAGCCGGCCCGTCGGGCACTTAATAGTCCCAAGGGGGCTGCCATGTAAGAACTCGGGAATCCATTCTCTCCATGCCATCATTATTTTATTTAACTTAATAGTCTCTACGTTGCGTGAAGTTCCATACCGTGGATCATGGTCGTTCAAATGAGTACTTTCGTACGGGGTACGATATGCGCAACTCTACAACGATACCCGTGCGGCTATGTTATAGGTCTTACATAGCGTAATGCAACAATCAAATCTAACCACGGAGTAATCATGCCTTGACCATAAAGTACACATGTTATTTTTGTAAGATAAAGAAATAAATAAAAATGAATAATTTGAAGCCTGCATGTGCCTGTATGCTAATATTCGGGATCGGCTAATCGAGTATAATAGTTCATTGCATGAACGTGTCTCATTCATTTCATTCAATAAGACGACTAGCCAGTCTCTTAGTTCCAACTAGGAACGCATGATCAATTATTAGTCAAGTAACAGTCGGGGTCAATTCATGACAAGGCATAAAAGTCAAATTAGTATTAATCATGGTCGAGTCCATAACTAGTATAAAATAGTTGGTAATATATTCTTGAATCCGAGGAAAAGATCAACAAATTCATGTTGGGAGTTGAAAGAAATTCTAGCCACAATTCAGTTAATTAGGACATATAACAGTCAGAAACAACCAAAGTATGCATATGCGGCCTATTCTGCAACATGCATGCAACTGCGACACCAGATGCGCCTACTGCGACATGATATGCGCCTCATGTGGCTCAACTGCGACATGATATGCGTCTATCGCGACATGTGCCTCATGTGGCTCAACTGCGACATGATATGCGCCTACCGCGACATGCGCCTCATGTGGCTCAACTGCGACATGATATGCGCCTACCGCGACATGCGCCTCATGCAACATGCGCCTACTGCGACATGCACCTTAATGCGGCTCATGCACGACATGATATGCGACTACTGCGACATGCGCCTTCTGCGACATGCTGTTCGTGCTGCAGATGAATATAGGAACGAACCAAAATACTTTTTGCCATAACTTCCACAAAATAAATCGAAATCTAACTTTTCAAAAGCCAAACTTTAGTAGAATTAAATTCTCTACAACATGGAACCACTTAATTTCGAAAACAACAATGTTTGATAGATCAAAACCCTAAATTTCATATGAAAACCAAAACTATAAAAACCAAAACTTAAAACTTAGATCTACACCCAACCATCCATGGAAAACAAAAACTTCAAGACCTAAACTTGTAGAGGAAGAGAAGATGAATAACATAAACTAAAAATAATTGGGGATGCATGAAATCCCTCATGGTGTGCAAGATGTACTTGCCTCTCCAAATGGGTTAGGGTTTGGTGGAGGAGTAAATGTGAATGAATGAAGAGAGAGAGTGGAAGAAAAACTTTTATATCAAGGTCAAGTGGATCTCCACCATTCATTCTCTCCACCAAATCCAAGCCATCCATTCCTTTCCATGTTGAACCAAACCGAACCAAGTTGGTTTCCCATGAACCGAAATGAACCAAGAGCCAAGAAAAGCAAAAAATAAAATACAAAAAAATTAATAAGCGCAAATTGGAAGAATTTAAATACAGAATAAATGCATGATAAATATTGAATAAATACATTCAAGAAGTACACGTATAAAATACTTTATTCGGGGAACGGGGAGTGACATCTCTACCCTCCTTAGAAAAATTTCGTCCTCGAAATTTCAGATCCAAGCAGGACAGAAATGTCAGAGCTAGACTAATCTAAGTACAAGTAATTGGAGCAAGTAGCTATTCTACAATATCAAATAGCAAGTAATATATCTATGTTTAACAATCTACGATATCAAGCAATTCTACTCATAAGGTGACAAGCATGAGGAGTTAATTAAGACAATCAAGGTATATAGAGAGAGATATACCTTGTGAGTCAAACAGGTGCGGATACCGTGATCGGATATCATCCTCACGTTCCCACGTTGACTCTCCTAATGAGTGATGACCCCAAGCAACCCGGACAAGGCTAATTGTTCGGTTCTTGAGTATCTTCTCTCTTCGGTCCAAAATGGACACAGGTTGTTCCTCGTAAGACAGGTTGGTACCAACAACCAGCTCAGAATGGTCAAGGACATGGCTTGGGTCCAATACATACCTTCGTAACTGAGATACATGAAATACGTCATGCACCTCTCGTAACGAAGGTGGAAGGGATAAACGATAAGCAACATCGCCTATCCTATCAAGAATAACAAAGGGTCCTACGTATCGCGGACTCAACTTCCCACGAACGCCAAATCTAATGACCCCACGGGTAGGTGAGATCCGTAAGAACACGTGGTCCCCAACAGAAAACTCTAGCGGCCTACGATGCTGGTCCGCCCAATGACGATGTTGATCCTGCGCAACTCGAAGTCGCTCTCTAATTTCCTTAACCACTTCAACCGTCTGAACAATCATTTCTGGGCCTAACATTTTTCTCTCTCCGATATCATCCCATGCAAGCGGTGATCTGCACTTCTTACCATATAGTGCTTCGAATGGCGCCATCTGGATACTGGCTTGATAACTATTGTTGTACGAGAACTCGACCAAGTGCAGGTGGCTCTCCCAAGATCCTCCAAAATCTAGAGTGCAAGCTCGCAACATGTCTTCTAAAGTCTGAATCGTTCTTTATGATTGTCCATCCGTCTGCGGATGGTAAGCCGTGCTAAATCTTAACTTGGTACCCAGACTATGATGTAAGCTTTTCCAGAAATGTGATGTAAAGTGGGTATCTCGATCCGACACAATACTGACAGGGACTCCATGCTGCCTGACTATCTGCTGCATGTACAACTCCGCCAACTTTTCTGTAGATTGTCCTAATCTGAAAGGAAAAAAGTGTGCCACCTTCGTAAGTCGGTCCACTATCACCCAAATAGCGTCCTTACCACTTGGTGATCTCGGTAAATCGGTCACAAAGTCCATTGTAATATGCTCCCATTTCCATTCCGGGATAGGAAGCGGTTGCAATAATCCAGCTGGCCTCTGCTGTTCTGCCTTCACTTGCTGACATACCAAGCAACGAGAAACAAATCTAGCTATCTCTCTCTTCATCCCGTTCCACCAGAAATGCTGCTTGATATCTTGGTACATCTTGGTTCCTCCAGGGTGAATAGAATACTGAGAACTGTGAGCTTCTGACATGACCTCCTGTCTGATATCTCTACTAGGCACACATAGACGTGATCCAAACCTAAGTGTACCATCTTCATGAATTCTCATCTCCTTCCTGAGTCCTGACTCACATTCTGTCCTAAGCTTCTGAATCATTGGGTCTTGTGCCTGAGCTGCCTTGATCCTGCCTACCAAGTCGGATTGAACTTGCAGACTTGTTAGAACTCCTACTTCACTAGGAAGTATAACTTCGATGCCCATCTCCTGAAGTCTTCTAAAATGTGCTTCTGTGTTGTCAACATAAATGTGCCGCCTCTCCGGCTGAGAGCGTCTGCTACTACATTAGCCTTGCCTGGGTGATACTGAAGCTCTACGTCATAATCCTTGATCAACTCCAACCATCTTCTCTGTCTCATGTTCAGATCCTTCTGAGTAAAGATGTACTTCAGACTTTTATGATCTGTGTACATGTCTACTCGATCACCATATAAATAATGCCTCCATAGCTTCAGAGCAAACACTACTGCCGCCAATTCCAAGTCGTGAGTTGGGTAATTCTTCTCGTGATCTCGAAGTTGCCTAGATGCGTACGCTATCACCTTCCTATGCTGCATGAGGACACATCCAAGTCCTTTACCTGACGCATCGCAATATACTGTAAAACCTCCGGGTCCAACTGGCAATGTAAGAATAGGCGCTGATATCAACTTCTGCTTCAGATTCTCAAATGATGCCTGACATTCTGCCGACCAAACAAATGGTACATCCTTCCGGGTCAAGCGGGTCATGGGTGCTGAAAGCCTTGCAAAGTCTGACACAAACCTTCTGTAATATCCTGCCAATCCCAAGAAACTCTGCACATCTGCTACGGTCTTGGGTACTGGCCAACTCTCTACTGCTTCTATCTTCTTGGGATCTACTGCTACTCCTGCTCCTGATACGATATGACCCAAAAATAAAATATGATCCGACCAAAACTTACACTTACTGAGCTTGGCATACAACTGGTTCTCTCTCAGAACCTGCAATACTTTCCTGAGGTGGTCTTCATGCTCCTCTTTACTGGCAGAATATACGAGAATGTCGTCAAGAAACACAACGACAAAATGATCTAAGTATGGCATAAAGATGCGATTCATCAAATCCATGAATATTGCTGGAGCATTGGTCAAACCAAACGGCATTACTAAGAATTCATAATGCCCATACTTCGACCTGAATGCTATCTTGGGAATGTCCTCCTTCCGAACCCTCACTTGATGATACCCTGAACGAAGATCTATATTGGAGAAAACTCTAGCTTTGCTCAACTGATCAAACAAGTCGTCGATCCTGGGTAGTGGGTACTTGTTCTTCACTGTTGCCGCGTTAAGCTTCCTGTAGTCAATGCACAATCTGGATGACCCATCCTTCTTCCCCACAAGTACCACTGGTGCTGCCCACGGTGATACGCTAGCTTGGATGAACTTCTTCTCCTTCAATTCCTCTATATGTTGATATACCTTGGCCTGCTCTGAATGCGCCATTCTGTAAACTCGATCTGATATTGGTTTGGTTCCTGGTGCCAATTCTATACTGAACTAAATATCTCTAACCGGTGGTAGACCTGGAAGTTCTTCAGGAAATACGTCTAGAAATTCTTCAACTACCTTCGGAATCTGAACTTCTTCCATTGCCGTTACTACTCCCTGCTCTTGCTGAGTTGCCTCTGATCTGACTAAGGTGAACCGCTCCATGCCTGGAATATCAAAAGATACACTCCCTCTACGACAATCTATTGTCGCATGACTGTCTTTCAGCCAGTCCATGCCTAAGATAACGTCGAAATTTCCGACAGAAAATTCTATCAACCGGGCGGGTAAGGAATGCCCGCAAACTACAACACTACACGCTAGAATAACTCTACTAACCCCTACGAGCCCATTACCAGTGAGTATATTCAACCTCCCCGGCAATGCCTCGAACTCCATTCCTAGCCATGTCGTAAATTGTGCAGATATAAATTAATGGGATGCTCCTGAATCAAACAATGCTACTGCGGGATATGAGGCGACGAGAATGTTACCTGCCACAACATCTCCCGATGCTAATGCCTCCTCCAGGGACAGAGTGAATGCCTGCCCTCGACCTCCTTGTTGGTTCCCATGTTGCGGCCTAGCTTGGTGCTGCTGCTGGCCCCTTCCTTGATGATGCTGGGGTGGTCTATGCTGGTGTTGCTGCATCGGCGGTCCCTGCTGCCGAAACATCTGAGCCTGCGGACGCTGTGCCAACGGCCTTACTGCCACTGCTGGTCCTCGATACTGGCCTGCCCCTGGTGCTGGCAGAGCAAGAAACTGCTGCCCTGGTCCTCCTGACCTCGAATTCATGGGACATGTGGTAACCCGATGGTCTGGATTTCCACATATCAGACATAGTCCATTCAATGTCCGACACACATCTCTAGTGTGTCCCATCTTTCCACAATAAGTGCAGCCCACCGGGGGTTGCTGGTTCTTCCTCTGTTGCTGTTGCTGCTGCCTGGGTGGTGCTGGTCCTCGTATCGCCACATCGTGGATACGAATGCCAGTGGATGGTGCTGTTGTTCGGGGCGCTGCTCCCCCTCCTCCTTCAATCTGACTGTGGGATCTCTTCTGACCCCCAGTCCTTACTGTAAGCCTCTGAATGGTGATCTCATGCCTTCGAGTCGCCGTCAATATCTCATCAAAAGTCTGGTAATTGTGCCCCTCGATCAATTGCAAGAGTTCAAGATGAAACCCTTGCTGAAACCTCATGGCCCTCTGGCTCTCTGTTGCTACCATCTCTGGGGCGAATCTACTCAATCTGCAGAACTCCGCTGCATAAGCATCTACAGTCTTGCCAGCCTGCCTGAGGCTGATAAACTTCTGTTGTAGCTCAAACTGCGCCACAACTCCATAGTACTTGGTCTTGAATCTTGTAGTGAAATCGTCCCAAGCTACAGGACGTCTGATGCCCACTTTCTCTGATTCCCACCAATCACGTGCAAGATCCTGAAGTAATAACTTCACCAGATCCACACATTCTTCTGCCGGTACCTTAGCTGCCGTCAGAATAGCCTCCATATCCTTAAGCCATGCATCTGCTAATATGGCATCCTCCGTGCCCTCGAAACGGCGAGGGTTGTACTTGCAAAACCTGGCTGATGCTCCTGAATCTGGTCTTGTCCCTCTTTCCAATGCTGTCTGTAATCCTTGGTTGAGTAGCACATTCTGCTCTTGTAGCTGAGTGTGCATGCGTTGCTGGGCCAACATCTGATGTTGCTGAGTAGCCATCATTCCTCTCATGATCTCCAGAAGGGCTGGTGTATCTACTTGGGTAGGTGGAACTGTCGGTGGTGGTGGAACATCCGGATACTGCGGTCCAGCTGCTGGTTCTACTATCACTTCTTCTTAGATAGTCTCCTGAGGTGAGACTGGCCCTTGTTGCTGACCGACCTGGTCAGGTTGTCCATGTTGCTCCTGCTGTTGCTGTCCAGCTCTGACCGATGCGGACGAAGTGCCCCTAAGAAAAGGGACAAGAGGACAATCAAACAACCGGACATGAAGGATCAATGAAGTCAAGGGATACTGGAATGTCAAGCTGGAGTTGAGAGTAATGAATCATGAGATCAAGGGGGAACATGTGTGATTGAGACATCCTATAAATTAAAATACCCCACAAGTCTGAAATCAGACCTGCATGGGCCACCACTAAAACCTTGTCACGTCCCAGAACCAGAATACTGGAGAACGGGGGAATGACTCAGCCAGCTACGTATTACGGGTAGATGAATACCGTATAATACGATCAATGCTGTCTAACCAGACGAGGGGGTGCATACTACATAAAAGTCTTACTATGGTCATTTCGCATTTATTGTCTCAATCATTCAAAACAAGAAACAGAAATAGAGAACAAGTAAGATAAAGCAGTAAGGCGTCCCAAACGCTTAGTCAAAATGTTCTTGAGATCTGGCTTTACAAAACATAGCCAGATGGTATAGCAAGTATATACACAATTGTTATCAGCTGCAGTCTGACTTTAGTTACAATTATGCGAAAGTAAGAGCAAGACAATCCGACTAACATGTCGGTACCAAACGGCTAACTATAAAGTAAATGACAAAACGAGCGGTGAAGTAAGGAAACCCACTCGAGTCCTCCTGCGATCATCCCTCTAGTATTGACCATCTTGGAGGTGGAAGTAAGCGGAGTCCCCGGGAACCGGCTCTAAATCTGGCCATGCAAAACCAGAGAGGTTAGACCTCTAATAGCAAGTACCACAAGGAAGCACGATATGAAGAACTAAAACCAGTAAGTAAGAAAATATAATAATAGATCTCTGCTTTCCACTAGGATTCACATAACATCACGACACTTCGAACCAACCTCTCAACCAAACAAGGACAGAAGTTGGCCCGTCACGCCCTGACATTCTGATCATCTTAGTTAGGCAACAGAGTAGATACAATACACAAACAAATCATCTTTGAACGGCCAATCAATTCCTACGGCTTGCTATTGTGAGTCCCAAGTGATCCTGGAATTATGCAATTAGGGATTCCTCAGTTCTTACTATGTGCAAGCAAGGCTAGTCTATCCAATCAATCAATTGCGCCAATCATGTAGTTAGACGAGTCCCAGCGGGACGCCCGCCGTTATAGCATGTACAATAATATAAGCAGATACCGTTCCCTGCCCGTGTGACAGATTTACCGTATCTGTGGGAACCAGCCGGCCCGTCGGGCACTTAATAGTCCCAAGGGGGCTGTCATGTAAGAACTCGGGAATCCATTCTCTCCATGCCATCATTATTTTATTTAACTTAATAGTCTCTACGTTGCGTGAAGTTCCATGCCGTGGATCATGGTCGTTCAAATGAGTACTTTCGTACGGGGTACGATATGCGCAACTCTACAACGATACCCGTGCAGCTATGTTATAGGTCTTACATAGCGTAATGCAACAATCAAATCTAAACACGGAGTAATCATGACTTGACCATAAAGTACACATGTTGTTTTTGTAAGATAAAGAAATAAATAAAAATGAATAATTTGAAGCCTGTATGTGCCTGTATGCCAATATTCGGGATCGGCTAATCGAGTATAATAGTTCATTGCATGAACGTGTCTCATTCATTTCATTCAATAAGACGACTAGCCAGTCTCTTAGTTCCAATTAGGAATGCATGATCAATTATTAGTCAAGTAACAGTCGGGGTTAATTCATGACAAGGCATAAAAGTCAAATTAGTATTAGTCATGGTCGAGTCCATAACTAGTATAAAATAGTTGGTAATATATTCTTGAATCCAAGGAAAAGATCAACAAATTTATGTTGGGAGTTGAAAGAAATTCTAGCCACAATTCAGTTAATTAGGACATATAACAGTCAGAAACAACCAAATTATGCATATGCGGCCTATTCTGCGACATGCATGCAACTGCGACACCATATGCGCCTACTGCGACATGATATGCGCCTCATGTGGCTCAACTGTGACATGATATGCGCCTATCGCGACATGCGCCTCATGTGGCTCAACTGCGACATGATATGCGCCTACCGCGACATGCGCCTCATGTGGCTCAACTGCGACATGATATGCGCCTACCGCGACATGCGCCTCATGCAACATGCGCCTTAATACGGCTCATGCGCGACATGATATGCGGCTACTGCGACATGCGCCTTCTGCGATATGCTGTTCGTGCTACAGATGAATATAGGAACGAACCAAAATACTTTTTGCCATAACTTCCACAAAATAAATCGAAATCTAACTTTTCAAAAGCCAAACTTTAGTAGAATTAAATTCTCTACAACATGGAACCACTTAATTTCGAAAACAACAATGTTTGATAGATCAAAATCCTAAATTTCATATGAAAACCAAAACTATAAAAACCAAAACTTAAAACTTAGATCTACACCCAACCATCTATGGAAAACAAAAACTTCAAGACCTAAACTTGTAGAGGAAGAGAAGATGAATAACATAAACTAAAAATAATTGGGGATGCATGAAATCTCTCATGGTGTGCAAGATGTACTTGCCTCTCCAAATGGGTTAGGGTTTGGTGGAGGAGTAAATGTGAATGAATGAAGAGAGAGAGTGGAAGAAGAACTTTTATATCAAGGTCAAGTGGATCTCCACCATTCATTCTCTCCACCAAATTCAAGCCATCCATTCCTTTCCATGTTGAACCAAACCGAATCAAGTTGGTTTCCCATGAACCGAAATGAACCAAGAGCCAAGAAAAGCAAAAAATAAAATACAAAAAAATTAATAAGCGTAAATTTGAAGAATTTAAATACAGAATAAATGCATGATAAATATTGAATAAATACATTCAAGAAGTACACGTATAAAATACTTTATTCTGGGAACGGGGAGTGACATCTCTACCCTCCTTAGAAAAATTCTGTCCTCGGAATTTCAGATCAAAGCAGGACAGAAATGTCAGAGCTAGACTAATCTAAGTACAAGTAATTGGAGCAAGTAGCTATTCTACAATGTCAAATAGCAAGTAATATATCTATGTTTAACAATCTACGATATCAAGCAATTCTACTCATAAGGTGACAAGCATGAGGAGTTAAGACAATCAAGGTATATAGAGAGAGATATACCTTGTGAGTCAAACAGGTGCGGATACCGTGATCGGATATCATCCTCACGTTTCCACGTTGACTCTCCTAATGAGTGATGACCCCAAGCAACCCGGACAAGGCTAATTGTTCGGTTCTTGAGTATCTTCTCTTCGGTCCAAAATGGACACAGGCTGTTCCTCGTAAGACAGGTTGGTACCAACAACCAGCTCAGAATGGTCAAGGACATGGCTTGGGTCCGATACATACCTTCATAACTGAGATACATGAAATACGTCATGCACCTCTCGTAACGAAGGTGGAAGGGATAAACGATAAGCAACATCGCCTATCCTATCAAGAATAACAAAGGGTCCTAGTATCGCAGACTCAACTTCTCGTGAACGCCAAATCTAATGACCCCACGGGTAGGTGAGATCTGCAAGAACACGTGGTCCCCAACAAAAAACTCTAGCGGCCTACGATGCTGGTCCGCCCAATAACGATGCCGATCCTGCGCAACTCGAAGTCGCTCTCTAATTTCCTTAACCACTTCAACCGTCTGAACAATCATTTCTGGGCCTAACATTTTTCTCTCTCCGATATCATCCCATGCAAGCGGTCATCTGCACTTCTTACCATATAGTGCTTCGAATGGCGCCATCTGGATACTGGCTTGATAACTATTGTTGTACGAGAACTCGACCAAGTGCAGGTGGCTCTCCCAAGATCCTCCAAAACTAGAGTGCAAGCTCGCAACATGTCTTCTAAAGTCTGAATCGTTCTTTCTGATTGCCCATCCGCCTGCGGATGGTAAGCCGTGCTAAATCTTAACTTGGTACCCATACTATGATGTAAGCTCTTCCAGAAATGTGATGTAAAGTGGGTATCTCGATCCGACACAATACTGACAGGAACTCCATGCTGCCTGACTATCTGCTGCATGTACAACTCCGTCAACTTTTCTGTAGATTGCCCTAATCTGAAAGGAAAAAAGTGTGCCACCTTCGTAAGTCGGTCCACTATCACCCAAATAGAGTCCTTACCACTTGGTGATCTCGGTAAACCGATAACAAAGTCCATTGTAATATGCTCCCATTTCTATTCCGGGATAGGAAGCGGTTGCAATAATCCAGCTGGCCTCTGCTGTTCTGCCTTCACTTGCTGACATACCAAGCAACGGGAAACAAATCTAGCTATCTCTCTCTTCATCCCGTTCCACCAGAAATGCTGCTTGATATCTTGGTACATCTTGGTTCCTCCAGGGTGAATAGAATACTGAGAACTGTGAGCTTCTAACATGACCTCCTGTCTGATATCTCCACTAGGCACACATAGACGTGATCCAAACCTAAGTGTACCATCTTCATGAATTCTCATCTCCTTTCTGAGTCCTGACTCACATTCTGCCCTAAGCTTCTGAATCCTTGGGTCTTGTGCCTGAGCTGCCTTGATCCTGCCTACCAAGTCGGATTGAACTTGCAGACTTGTTAGAACTCCTACTTCACTAGGAAGTATAACTTCGATGCCCATCTCCTGAAGGTCTTCTAAAATGTGCTTCTGTGTTGTCAACATAAATGCGCCGCCTCTCCGGCTGAGAGCGTCTGCTACTACATTAGCCTTGCCTGGGTGATACTGAAGCTCTACGTCATAATCCTTGATCAACTCCAACCATCTTCTCTGTCTCATGTTCAGATCCTTCTGAGTAAAGATGTACTTCAGACTTTTATAATCTGTGTACATGTCTACTCGATCACCATATAAGTAATGCCTCCATAGCTTCAGAGCAAACACTACTGCCGCCAATTCCAAGTCGTGAGTTGGGTAATTCTTCTCGTGATCTCGAAGTTGCCTAGATGCGTACGCTATCACCTTCCTATGCTGCATGAGGACACATCCAAGTCCTTTACCTGACGCATCGCAATATACTGTAAAACCTCCGGGTCCAACTGGCAATGTAAGAATAGGCGCTGATATCAACTTCTGCTTCAGATTCTCAAATGATGCCTGACATTCTGCCGACCAAACAAATGGTACATCCTTCCGGGTCAAGCGGGTCATGGGTGCTGAAAGCCTTGCAAAGTCTGACACAAACCTTCTGTAATATCCTGCCAATCCCAAAAAACTCTGCACATCTGCTACGGTCTTGGGTATTGGCCAACTCTCTACTGCTTCTATCTTCTTGGGATCTACTGCTACTCCTGTTCCTGATACGATATGACCCAAAAATGAAATATGATCCGACCAAAACTCACACTTACTGAGCTTGGCATACAACTGGTTCTCTCTCAGAACCTGCAACACTTTCCTGATGTGGTCTTCATGCTCCTCTTTACTGGCAGAATATACGAGAATGTCGTCAAGAAACACAACGACAAACTGATCTAAGTATGGCATAAAAATGCGATTCATCAAATCCATGAATATTGCTGGAGCATTGGTCAAACCAAACGGCATTACTAAGAATTCATAATACCCATACTTCGACCTGAATGCTGTCTTGGGAATGTCCTCCTTTCGAACCCTCACTTGATGATACCCTGAACGAAGATCTATCTTGGAGAAAACTCTAGCTTTGCTCAACTGATCAAATAAGTCGTCGATCCTGGGTAGTGGGTACTTGTTCTTCACTGTTGCCGCGTTAAGCTTCCTGTAGTCAATGCACAATCTGGATGACCCATCCTTCTTCCCCACAAGTACCACTGGTGCTGCCCACGGTGATACGCTAGCTTGGATGAACTTCTTCTCCTTCAATTCCTCTATATGTTGATATACCTTGGCCTGCTCTGAATGCGCCATTCTGTAAACTCGATCTGATATTGGTTTGGTTCCTGGTGCCAATTCTATACTGAACTCAATACCTCTAACCGGTGGTAGACCTGGAAGTTCTTCAGAAAATACGTCTAGAAATTCTTCAACTACCTTCGGAATCTGAACTTCTTCCATTGCCGTTACTACTCCCTGCTCTTGCTGAGTTGCCTCTGATCTGACTAAGGTGAACCGCTCCATGCCTGGAATATCAAAAGATACACTCCCTCTACAACAATCTATTGTCGCATGACTGTCTTTCAGCCAGTCCATGCCTAAGATAACGTCGAAATTTCCGACAGAAAATTCTATCAACCGGGCGGGTAAGGAATGCCCGCAAACTACAACACTACACGCTAGAATAACTCTACTAACCCCTACGAGCCCATTACCAGTGAGTATATTCAACCTCCCTGGCAATGCCTCGAACTCCATTCCTAGCCGTGTCGTAAATTGTGCAGATATAAATGAATGGGATGCTCCTGAATCAAACAATGCTACTGCGGGATATGAGGCGACGAGAATGTTACCTGCCACAACATCTCCCGATGCTAATGCCTCCTCCAAGGACAGAGTGAATGCCTGCCCTCGACCTCCTTGTTGGTTCCCATGTTGCGACCTAGCCTGGTGCTGCTGCTGGCCCCTTTCTTGATGATGCTGGGGTGGTCTATGCTGGTGTTGCTGCATCGGCGGTCCCTGCTGCCGAAACATCTGAGCCTGCGGACGCTGTGCCAACGGCCTTACTGCCACTGCTGGTCCTCGATACTGGCCTGCCCCTGGTGCTGGCAGAGCAGGAAACTGCTGCCCTGGTCCTCCTGACCTCGAATTCATGGGACATGTGGTAACCCGATGGTCTGGATTTTCACATATCAGACATAGTCCATTCAATGTCCGACACACATCTCTAGTGTGTCCCATCTTCCCACAATAAGTGCAGCCCACCGGGGGTTGCTGGTTCTTCCTCTGTTGCTGTTGCTGCTGCCTGGGTGGTGCTGGTCCTCGTATCGCCACATCGTGGATACGAATGCCAGTGGATGGTGCTGTTGTTCGGGGCGCTGCTCCCCCTCCTCCTTCAATCTGACTGTGGGATCTCTTCTGACCCCCAGTCCTTACTGCAAGCCTCTGAATGGTGATCTCATGCCTTCGAGTCGCCGTCAATATCTCATCAAAAGTCTGGTAATTGTGCCCCTCGATCAATTGCAAGAGTTCAAGATAAAACCCTTGCTGAAACCTCATGGCCCTCTGGCTCTCTGTTGCTACCATCTCTGGGGCGAATCTACTCAATCTGCAGAACTCCGCTGCATAAGCATCTACAGTCTTGCCAGCCTGCCTGAGGCTGATAAACTTCTGTTGTAGCTCAAACTGCGCCACAACTCCATAGTACTTGGTCTTGAATCTTGTAGTGAAATCGTCCCAAGCTACAGGACGTCTGATGCCCACTTCCTCTGATTCCCACCAATCACGTGCGAGATCCTGAAGTAATAACTTCACCAGATCCACACGTTCTTCTGCCGGTACCTTAGCTGCCGTCAGAATAGCCTCCATATCCTTAAGTCATGCATCTGCTGATATGGCATCCTCCGTGCCCTCGAAACGGCGAGGGTTGTACTTGCAAAACCTGGCTGATGCTCCTGAATCTGGCCTTGCCCCTCTTTCCAATGCTGTCTGCAATCCTTGGTTGAGTAGCACATTCTGCTCTTGTAGCTGAGTGTGCATGCGTTGCTGGGCCAACATCTGATGTTGCTGAGTAGCCATCATTCCTCTCATGATCTCCAGAAGGGCTGGTGTGTCTACTTGGGTAGGTGGAACTGTCGGTGGTGGTGGAACATCCGGATACTGCGGTCCAGCTGCTGGTTCTACTATCACTTCTTCTTGGATAGTCTCCTGAGGTGAGACTGGCCCTTGTTGCTGACCGACCTGGTCAGGTTGTCCATGTTGCTCCTGCTGTTGCTGCCCAGCTCTGACAGATGCGGACGAAGTGCCCCTAAGAAAAGGGACAAGAGGACAATCAAACAACCGGACATGAAGGATCAATGAAGTCAAGGGATACTGGAATGTCAAGCTGGAGTTGAGAGTAATGAATCATGAGATCAAGGGGGAACATGTGTGATTGAGACATCCTATAAATTAAAACATCCCACAAGTCTGAAATCAGACCTGCATGGGCCACCACTAAAACCTTGTCACGTCCCAGAACCAGAATACTGGAGAGCGGGGGAATGACTCAGCCAGCTACGTATTACGGGTAGATGAATATCGTATAATACGATCAATGCTGTCTAACCAGACGAGGGGGTGCATACTACATAAAAGTCTTACTATGGTCATTTCGCATCTATTGTCTCAATCATTCAAAATAAGAAACAGAAATAAAGAACATGTAAGATAAAACAGTAAGGCGTCCCAAACGCTCAGTCAAAATGTTCTTGAGATCTGGCTTTACAAAACATAGCCAGATGGTATAGCAAGTATATACACAATTGTTATCAGCTGCAGTCTGACTTTAGTTACAATTATGCGAAAGTAAGAGCAAGACAATCCGACTAACATGTCGGTGCCAAACGGCTAAGTATAAAGTAAATGACAAAACGAGCGGTGAAGTAAGGAAACCCACTCGAGTCCTCCTGCGATCATCCCTCTAGTATTGACCATCTTGGAGGTGGAAGTAAGCGGAGTCCCCGGGAACCGGCTCTAAATCTGGCCATGCAAAACCAGAGAGGTTAGACCTCTAATAGCAAGTACCACAAGGAAGCACGATATGAGGAATTAAAACCAGTAAGTAAGAAAATATAATAATAGATCTCTGCTTTCCACTAGGATTCACATAACATCACGACACTTCGAACCAACCTCTCAACCAAATAAGGACAGAAGTTGGCCCGTCACGCCCTGACATTCTGATCATCTTAGTTAGGCAACAGAGTAGATACAATACACAAACAAATCATCTTTGAACGGCCAATCAATTCCTACGGCTTGCTATTGTGAGTCCCAAGTGATTCTGGAATTATGCAATTAGGGATTCCTCAGTTCTTACTATGTGCAAGCAAGGCTAGTCTATCCAATCAATCAATTACGCCAATCATGTAGTTAGACGAGTCCCAGCGGGACGCCCGCCGTTATAGCATGTACAATAATATAAGCAGATACCATTCCCTGCCCGTGTGACAGATTTACCGTATCTGTGGGAACCAGCCGGCCCGTCGGGCACTTAATAGTCCCAAGGGGGCTGCCATGTAAGAACTCGGGAATCCATTCTCTCCATGCCATCATTATTTTATTTAACTTAATAGTCTCTACGTTGCGTGAAGTTCCATGCCGTGGATCATGGTCGTTCAAATGAGTACTTTCGTACGGGGTACGATATGCGTAACTCTACAACGATACCCGTGCGGCTATGTTATAGGTCTTACATAGCGTAATGCAACAATCAAATCTAGTCACGGAGTAATCATGCCTTGACCATAAAGTACACATGTTGTTTTTGTAAGATAAAGAAATAAATAAAAATGAATAATTTGAAGCCTGCATGTGCCTGTATGCCAATATTCGGGATCGGCTAATCGAGTATAATAGTTCATTGCATGAACGTGTCTCATTCATTTCATTCAATAAGACGACTAGCCAGTCTCTTAGTTCCAACTAGGAACGCATGATCAATTATTAGTCAAGTAACAGTCGGGGTCAATTCATGACAAGGCATAAAAGTCAAATTAGTATTAATCATGGTCGAGTCCATAACTAGTATAAAATAGTTGGTAATATATTATTGAATCCAAGGAAAAGATCAACAAATTCATGTTGGGAGTTGAAAGAAATTCTAGCCACAATTCAGTTAATTAGGACATATAACAGTCAGAAACAACCAAATTATGCATATGCGGCCTATTCTGCGACATGTATGCAACTGCGACACCATATGCGCCTACTGCGACATGATATGCGCCTCATGTGGCTCAACTGCGACATGATATTTGCCTATCGCGACATGCGTCTCATGTGGCTCAACTGCGACATGATATGCGCCTACCGCGACATGCGTCTCATGTGGCTCAACTGCGACATGATATGCGCCTACCGCGACATGCGCCTCATGCAACATGCGCCTACTGCGACATGCGCCTTAATGCGGCTCATGCGCGACATGATATGCGGCTACTGCGACATGGCCTTCTGCGACATGCTGTTCGTGCTGCAGATGAATATAGGAACGAACCAAAATACTTTTTGCCATAACTTCCACAAAATAAATCGAAATCTAACTTTTCAAAAGCCAAACTTTAGTAGAATTAAATTCTCTACAACATGGAACCACTTAATTTCGAAACAACAATGCTTGATAGATCAAAACCCTAAATTTCATATGAAAACCAAAACTATGAAAACCAAAACTTAAAACTTAGATCTACACCCAACCATCCATGGAAAACAAAAACTTCAAGACCTAAACTTGTAGAGGAAGAGAAGATGAATAACATAAACTAAAAATAATTGGGGATGCATGAAATCCCTCATGGTGTGCAAGATGTACTTGCCTCTCCAAATGGGTTAGGGTTTGGTGGAGGAGTAAATGTGAATGAATGAAGAGAGAGAGTGGAAGAAGAACTTTTATATCAAGGTCAAGTGGATCTCCACCATTCATTCTCTCCACCAAATCCAAGCCATCCATTCCTTTCCATGTTGAACCAAACCGAACCAAGTTGGTTTCCCATGAACCGAAATGAACCAAGAGCCAAGAAAAGCAGAAAATAAAATACAAAAAATTAATAAGCACAAATTTGAAGAATTTAAATACAGAATAAATGCATGATAAATATTGAATAAATACATTCAAGAAGTACACGTATAAAATATTTTATTCTGGTAACGGGGAGTGACAATTCTTATCAAGACGAGAGATGAGACTCCAGATCACTTCGCCGTTTTAGAATGGTGGAAGAGACGACAAGAGATTTCATGTTCTTTCTAACATAGCACGTGATCTACTGATGGTTCCGGTGTCTACGGTAGCATCGAGTCCTGTTTTAGTGCAAGTTCAAGGATGTTGAGCGATAGGAGGAGCCGCTTGAAGCCGATATCTTGGAAGCAATAGTGTGCGTACAAGATTGGATGAAAGCCGATAGAAGAACACAAAACCAGAAAGATGAAGAAGATCATGATGTCCACGAGCTGGATTTGGAATCGCTTTCATTGCATGAAGGCGAACAACAATGAGGCTACGGTGCAAGGTATTAGGTATGTACATTTAAACTTATACATTTCAATTTTAAATTTTAACTTATACTTTCAAAACTATTTTTTATTTTTAATTTATACTATTCAAATTTTAAATTTTTAACTTATACTATTCAAATTTTAACTTATACTTTCAAAAACTATTTTTTATTTTAAAAAAAATATTTTTTAACTTCGCCTATGCCAAACAAGCATTTGCTGGTCCCAAGCCCGGATAAAGGAAGAGGGAGAAATATTTCTTTAAAATTTTTATAAATTTTTATAAACATTTGTATATATTTGTATAACATTTTTGTATAAACATTTGTATATCATTTTTTATATATTTTTATAAACATTTTTTGTAAATTTTTAAACATTTGTATATCATTTTTTTTCAAATTTTTATAAATTTTTATAAACATTTGTATTACAAACTTATAAACATTTGTATTACAAATTTTTATAAACATTTTTCAAAACTAAACATTTTTCAAATTAAAATTAAATTACAAATTTTCAAAATTAAAATACGAAAGAAAACTGTTAAAAAAAAAGAAAAAAAAAAAACCAAAAAAGCTGTTAAAAAAAAAAAAAAAAAACAAAAAACCGGGCCGGTCCGGTTCAACCGGCCTGAACCGGCCCGAACCGACCTAGGCCCGGCCTGGCCCGTGGACCGGTTCAGCCCGGACCGGCCCTCCCTGGTCCGGTCCAGTGGGTCGGCTGGACCGGCTACTAAAAAACCGGGCCGGGCTTGGCCCGGACCGTATTTCCTCCTGGGCCGGTCCTAGACCGACCCGAGCCCGGTCTGGCCCGCAGACATTGGACCGTGGGCCGGCCCGGACCGGCTCGAATACACCTTGAACCGAAAGTCATACCGAGATTGACGTGCCCCCCCCCCCCCCCAGCATCTGGCCCCACGCTCGGCCAATGGTGGGCTGACACATCAGCCTTGGTCTGGCTTTCGACAGCACTGACATATTAACTTTGATTGCATGTAAAGTCCAAAACAAAAGTCAGGACTAAACCGGTTTAAAATCCAACTAGGTCAGACGGTTCGGTATGATCACCCTCGTCCGGGTTGACCGGCTTTTAAAAAAACAGTAAGTCAGTATTAAACCAATCTGAAAAAGCTACTAGTTCACGGATTGACCGGTTTAAAATGGGAAACATGCCAAAATCAAAATCAAAACAAAACTCCAAAATCCTCCACTTTCAAGTTTATGATTGGATGACATACCATTTATTCATTTCAGTACTCAATTGGATGTTTCTAAAATGCTAGCTGAGCATTAGATATTCACTCTTGAATCACCTCACTGTCAAGATTCCAACTTATAATTGGTATATACTTACGTAAGTAACATATGCTCCAAACTCCACCACTAGGTGGCCAGTTCCTCTATGTTCTGCACTCCTGTTGCTGTCATTCCCACAAGAACATAGGCACTGCAGTTGGAAACTGCAGCATGTGCACAATTGCAACAGTCTTTGCTGCAACATCTCTCCCCCTATATTTAACCACCAAGCACATGATACTGATAGCGGAAAATGCTAAGTTTACTATCAAATTTTTACAACTTTCTTACAAACTACTCTCTCCCACCCTTTACACATGGATCCCACCGGGTCCCACCACCACTCTCCCCCTGCTACATGGGCTCCATCCGGCCCCACCATTTTTTTCTTCTCTCCAATTAAAGTCCGACACGTGTCCGATTGTAGGAGATTGTAAAATTTGGTTGTAGGCATAGCAAAGCTCTACTGATAGCAAGCAGTTCAAGAAATACTGATAACTGTCCATCACAAAAATGTTCAAGAAAAGAACAAATGTGCAGAAAAGGAATAGATCAATAGAAGCCAAAATCTGTATAGTAACTAATATCTACCTATATTTACATGATGCCCTCTCTTTATTGAATTCTTGATGGCTTTGGTTTGGTTTGGTTGAACCTCTTCCTCCCATGTCTCTAGCATGAGTAATGTGTGTTGTGCCCCGTCTTCCTAAGCCGGTCGAGCAGCCCGGCCGCCTTCCTCCGCGCCCTCGGGGTGCCCACGTGCTCGAGATCCGACAACGTACCATACAAGTCCTCCTCCTCCCTCACCTCCTTCAGCTTCCTCCGACGGTCGACGCACACCGAGTGCACCACCACCACCGCGTTCTCTCTTGCTCCGTTCGCACGGGCTCTCCCTGAGGATCTGCAACAAGCACAGCACCCCTCCGTTCTCCGCCAGCTCGTGCGCCGCCTCCTCGTAGGAGGACAGCAGCGCGAGAGGGCCAACGACTCGGCCACCAGCAGGCCTGCTTGACCATGCGCAGCGACACGACGGCCGCCCCTTCGCTTGCGGCCACCGCCCTGTTCTCGCGGACGGTGCACAGGCTGAAGATGGCAGACCCTGCGTCCTTCTTCGCCGACAGGCTGCCGTGCTCCAAGAGACCGACCAACGACCTCATCGCTCCCAGCCGCACGATCTTGATCTTGTTCGAGTCTAGAGCCGACAGAGTGAACAGCGCGGCAGCTGCATTGCTGCGGGTCTGCATGTTGATACCGCTACTCGAGGCGTCGATGAGGAGGAGGACCGCCTCTTCATTGTCCCCCACGCGTTTCTTATTGCGATCCTCGATAGAGAGGTTGAGGATTGCGGTCACGGCATCTTCTTGGAGATCGGCGTCGTGGGCCGAGGACGAGAGGACGGAGAGCAATCCGGGGATGGCTTCGGGGTTCTGGCCGACCAGGGTCCTGAACGAGCTCTGCCTCCTCGTGCGGAGCCGGAGTTCCCTTGTTGCTTGCTTCCTGTCGAGCATTGGCGACGACGACGACAGCTTCTTGAGCAGGGAGTTGAGCTCGTCGATGTTGTTGTCGTCGTCGAGTGAGGGAAGGACCGTGCCGTGCTCGCTGCACCACTGGGATATCATGCCGCGGACGAGGTGGTTCGAGGTGAGGGTGGCGGGGATGGTGAGGACCTGCTGGGTCTTGGGACATGTCTGGTTGCCGGAGTTCAGCCATTGCTCAATGTGGGGCCTGTCATAGGTCTACGAGAGAACATAGACAAACTTTCATACATTATACACTATTTCAAAGCAGAGCAAGAACAAGAGCATACCACAACAAAAATGCTATTTTGGCTCCCAAAAAATTTGGGTGATACCATCTTCCATTATGTGGCATATGATATGGCTGATGACATGACAGTTGACATGGCAAAATAACATTAAACATTAAAATTAAAATTAATACTAATATCAAATTAACATGAACATTAATATGAACTTTAGCATTGACATTAAAATTAAAATTAATATTAAGATTGAATTAAAATTAGCATTAACGTTAACATTAAAATTAATATTAATATCAAATTAACATGAATATTAATATTAACATTAATTTTAACATTTACATTAAAATTAATATTAACATTAAAATAAGATTAGCATTAACATTAACATTAACAATAAAAAAAATTTGGGTAATTAATTTTTTGGTTAAAACATGACATGTCAGCTGTCATATTAGTTGCCATGTCAGATGTCACATAATGGAAGATGGCATCACCCAAAATTTTTGGGAGCCAAATAGCATAATTGAAAAGCAAAGAACAAGTAGGTATTGGTGACCTAAGAAAATTAATTCTTTCCCTTTCCTTTCCTTTGAAAAATTACAATTTTTATCAAGAAATTTTTTCGATGTTTGGAAAGGTCGGAAAAATAGGAGAAAAAGTGAATAATTGGAGGTGGAGAAGTGAATCCATTGGGTGAGTGGACGAACCATTTCCTCCTCTATTTTCTTTTTCCTTGAGAATTATTTTCCTTTACTGCTCATTTTTCCTTCGGTGTCCAAACACAGAAGAAAAAAAAAGACTTTCCTTTCTCAATGGCGTGATTCCGCAAACCAAACAAGGCCTAAAGGGTACATAAGCATTTAGGGGTTCAAGATTACCTAGACTAAGGGTGTGTTTGGTACAAGGAAAAAGTGGAAGAAAAATGGGGGAGGAAAAAAGGGAAGGAAGGATACATTTCTTGTTTAGTATAGAAGGAAAATTGAATGGAAGGAAAAGTGGAGGGATTAGTTTTCCCTCGTAACTTAAGAAAATAAATCCATCCAAATGTGGAAGGAAAATTGGATGCTCATCTTAATTTACAAAGGGTACATAAGCATTTAGGGGTTAGTTACACAGTATAGACTCCGAATTGTTGTACTTAAGTGACGCTTTAGAATTGTTTATTAATTTTTATAAATATTATAAATTTTATATCGATTTTTAATTAATCAATATATTAGTTTGTATGGCTAAATTATTCTAAGGGCATAGCGCTAGGACGTTTTTGGCACATTAATTTTCTACTAATCGATTTTGGCATCTCAACTTTATAAATTGCTCTTTTGAAGCACATTTCGTCAATTTTGAAGCACATCGAGACCACTTCAAAAGAATATCCGGCAATACAAATATTTAAATTTGTTGTAAATGGATGTCCATTAGTTTCTATAGCCTATGGCTTTTAGATTCATAACATATGTAACATATGTCTTTTGGTTTCATAACCTATGAAACGTTTGTCCCTTGGCATGGCAATGTAAGCCTATATAAGACCATATTTGATGAATGATATACACAACTTTCTTCTCCATTTTCTCTTGTTGCTATCTCTCTAGTTTATAACACGTTATCAGCACGACGCTCTGACCGAGAAGGCTGTCGGCCGTTGCTCCAACGACAAGAGAAGGGGAGTCTATACCAACTTCAAAATCAGGCCACCAATCGAAAAAGATCAAAGAGCAAAAAATCCAAACAGGTTCATAGATTACAATTTTTCTTTTCCTTTGATAAGGAGTATGTGTTATGATCCGAATTCCAAATATAACCTACAACGTCACATATGATTTCGAATTCTATACGGTGATCCTGGATTCCTATATCTTTATTATAGTTAGTTTAATATTTAGTGCCAGAACTTATCATATATGAATCTCAAATAAATCCACTTGTTTTCTTTTGCTATGTTCATTGGTTGATATTTGTCACATCTTAACACTAGAAATTTCTTCATGAATGTCTGTTTTTTTTTTCTGATCTAAATTCATAGATCAACCCAATAAAATTTTGTGTAGGAAGATTAAGATTTGTGGCTAGTTAGTTTAATGATTCAGTTCTTTGTTACTTTTTCTTAATCTTAATTATTTGTAATTATTTAAGAGGAACTCTCCTAGTGCTTTATAATCTAGACTGTTTGCTTGGAACCTCATTCTGTGCCTCATCATATTTATGTTCGTACATTTTTTGTTATAAAGACTTACGAGAAGGTTTCAAAGTTGAATATCTTATTTTAATTTTCTAGATCTATAGTTTTCAATATCCATCTTGTTGGTATCACGAGAATTCCACTCTTATATTGGTATAGAAATTATCTTGGAGTATTTTACGTTTCACTCTTAGTTATTAATTTATAGATATTTCATTTCCAAAGTAATAAACGAAATGATTCTTAAAATTGTTACCTTAAGCATCAATGGTTGTCCACAATTTTTTTTTTGGAGATGCTTTCTTCATATTTTATTACTTATTTCTTTTGGACTGTCCACTCATTAGTATGCATGATTCCTTAACCATAAATGACAAACGTCAGAAATTATTTAAAATTATTTGGTCTTCTGTTGCATTTTGTAGTTTCGGCATTAAATATATGCTAACACCATGAGACACATACACCACATATTTTTGTAAGTGTTCCTAGATTGCTTCTTAATCATCGATCACTATAATTTTGTTGGCTTATTATGTTTGTTCCTATATTTATATGTTGAGCCTCGGTTCCTTGGGACTTATTTTGTTTATCATGATGGTACATGAGGTAGAATGCGATTGTTCTTCTAGACTTTGCATGAGATTATTTAGTTCCAGACCATTTATATGTAATATAGGGTCCTTGAGATGCACAATTTTTATGTGAGAAAGGACGTGTATTGTTCGGTGTTAGATTATTTTGAGAAATCATGTAGCCATGAACACAAGACTCTTACAAGTAAACTTGCTAAGCAATCATGAGACTTATAATTAATCGGCATGGGGAGGTGCTAACCTCCAGATTGTCACTTATTGAGATAAACTTTGTTGTTGCTAATTTGATTGTGGACTTCATCATTAGATAGAGGAAAAATTTTTTTTGGTTGCAATTTTTTTTTTGTTGCAAAACTTTTCCTCTGCTATACAACAAAACATACTATGTGTGAAAAATATTTTTTCTGTACTAATTTCAATTGTGTTTGTATCCGAGTTTGTGTCGTGTCTATGCAACCTTTTTTCATGCAGTCTAGAAACCTAGAACGTTTCATGTCCAAGATTTGAAGATATAATACACCGTGATTTTCATGGACAAGATTATGGGTGTTGTTATTATATTATATTGATCTAATGGCAATAAGTGGCGACATATCGATAGATGGCGACTGCATCGATAATTTTGTCTATAATTATTTTATTAAGCTTTTACCATCCCAAATGGATGCATACATGACAGGTGTTGCGCTACATACTCGAAGGAAATCAGTCGTCTGCGAATTAATTTTACTTATCATAGCAGGTTGCTGGCCCCCGAAAGGCTATAAATTTAATGTTGGTATTATAAGCTATCATAGACCTGGAGTTCTATGTTTAGAATAAATTTCAATGAGCTATGAGCATCCCTATTTTTATTATTGATTTCATTGGACAAAAACACAAGCTTCTGAATGTGAACTATTGTTATCCACTGTTTCATTATCACAAGTCCCGAAGGATATTTGTGGAATGCCTAAATGAGACTCACGATATACTCATGGGGTTTTGATATGCTATCAGTTTAGCTTTAATATGCTTCGTATTATTCAAGCTTATGATTACTTCACACAAGATATTGCAAAATGTTGCTTATATGCTTAAATATATCTTAAGAAATTGGAATGATACATAATATGAACGCATCACCAAGCTATAGATGACTAGTTCCATGATGACAATTATAATACTTTAAGAGATAAAATCTAGTACATGGATGTTGATATTTCATAGTGGGATTTTAAAGTTGCAAACCTCTTAAATTAGAAATTTTAAAGTTGGTGATATACAGTTGTCCTATCCGTAGGGTTACTACGGATGCATTATTATCCTATCAACTATCATAGACCTGAAGTCTATGTTTAGATTACTATTGATTAATAATATCTTTATTTGCAATTTTTGATAAGACATTGTCCTATCTAGATACTGATTCCATGGAAAAACTAGATAGAGACATCTTATGCATGACTGATAGTGCTTCGTCCCAACACCATCATTAAGAATGGAATCTTTTCTTTTAACAAGAATACTAGTGTCAAAATAGTATCCATAATAGCTAGACATGGCCATATTATTGAAGGCTCCGACAGAGCCCACTTGATTTTACCCAATCGACCCACCCACAGATACAAATTGTTTTATAATCTCATTATTCCATAAGACTTTTTGGGAGTAAAAATGGGTCTCGTATTAAAACGTTGGGCAAGTGAAATAACTTTTTGTGTAAACCACTAGTCTAGAGAACCAGAAGTTCGCCCTAGAGAACCAGAAGTTCATCCTAGAGAACCATAAGTTGTCCTAGAGATATTATCCAAAGTTCGTCCTAGAGAACCAGAAGTTGTCCTAGAGATGTTATCCAGCTATTCACTATGGATACGCGTTACTCACATTAGGGTTGTCAAGTCACATATATACTACGTTGAGCCAGAAGCTCAATCCTACGGGTCCATTATGAGCCAGAAGCCGATTGGTCCTATAAATCTGTGACATGGTCGAATAAGATATTTCGACTAAGACATTTTGGGACAATGATGATAAAATTATTATAACTAATTCGTGTGATCATTACTTACCAAATTGCAGCATACATCCTTGATCTCAAGGATAAGTTTTTAAAAAAAAAAATTCATAAATCCTGAAGATTGTATATGAATAACTAGTAGCATAGTCTTGAATTGCATCTCTTTTAGATAGCTTATGTTGGTATTGTCTGAAACTGTAATATTGGCATTTATGTTTTATAAATTATTATGTTTATCTTCTTAGATTATTAAATCTTCTAGACATGAGATATTTTTGTGATTGAATATTTCTATGATCTGTCACGTAAATAAGACATAATTCCTACCGTTAGGGGGAGATGTGAAGAAGATAAATTATCGTTCTAGAATAACGTCGTGAATTATCGTTCTAGAATAACGTCGTGAATTATCGTTCCAGAAGAACGCCGTAAAGCATCTTTCTAGAAGAACGTGTTGCATCATCGTTCTCGAAGAACGTTCTAACGCATCATTTCAGAAGAACGTATCATGGCATATTTCTAATTTATCTAATCTTGACTAAATTAGGAGAAATTATCATTTGCTTGCTTACGTTTTATTATGCTGCATAAATAGCTATACCATCTATAAATTTATTTTCTAATAGAAGTACCAAAAGAACCAAATAAAGACAGCAAATGAATAAGTTCTTTTGTAAGAACGCGTAAGACCTAAAGGTTCTAAATATTTAACTCTCCAGAAGAAGAGGCCGAATAACATAGCACACCCTAATGCTCTTGAAGAAGCATCTCCTGAAGTAGCATCTCCTGAAGAGAAAGTTCATGACGATCCGGAAGATGTCATGAACCAAAGATCAAATTTCTCAAAGTATATCGCTCCGGTAGAGGATATACCTCAGATTCCAGAAGAGACTGAAAAGAGGTACCGGTATCCATAAAATCTATATTTTATACATAGTTAAGAGAAATTTGGAATCAAGAAAAATTGTCATAGATGACATTATCGAATGAGAAAAAAAGGGTGATAAAATTAAAGGATAACACTAAAACCACGAATAATCTAATGAATAGATACGATATCTCTCGCAAGATGTGGAGTGTTCGGTCCTACAATACAAAACCCAAAGAGAATAAACCCGGTAGGTTTTGAATGGGTATCTGCAACAAATAGAGATCCAAATATATAAGAGCTCAAGGATTATGAAATGATCATGAATAAATATATTTTTCGATCATGATAACCTAGACGATAAGATATATTATCGAAGGTCATGGATTTAAAATTCAGGTAAATCCTTGAAGGATTTAATATTATCATGTTATCCCCGAAAATCTACATATGGATTAAACCATCCAGAAGAATGTGATAGGCTCATTGGATTTATGGAGAAATCCCTGAACGGATTCATCAAAATGGTCACCTCCTGAAGAGAAGATCTCATGAAGAGATTAAAAGTGCTTCCTGAATAGTGCCTCCTGAGGAGAAAATCTTCTAAAGGGATAGAAAATATGACAGTATCTCCTGAAAAGATTTGAAATATCTCCCGAAGAGATTGGAATCTCCAGTAGAGATTGGAATCTCCCGAAGAGATTGGAATCTCCCATAGAGATTGGAATCTCCAGAGAGAATCTCCAGAAGAGATAAAAATAAATATCCAAAAGAGATCTCATGTAATCTCATGAAAAGATGAATCTCTAGAAGAGATCTACTATAAATCTCCTGTAGAGATAAATCTCCTACAAAGATTTAATATGAATGATACCTATAATGGTCAGATCAATAGGATCTTTTACAACCAAAAGAACATGTTCTGGGTCCTGAAGTACCATCTTTAAAGAATATAAAAAATTTTATTGTCATTTACTCAGCACAATATTTTAGAATAATATTAGGCACATAAATTATTCTTGATGAATATTTTGATCTAATGAGACATGCAGATGAATGATATTTATATGATACTCCATTAAGAGGATACCACAAACAAGGTATGTTTTATAAATAACGTTGCAGGTAGAGAGAATAAATCAAATAACTGCGACAATTTTATCAAAGCGAACAGGAAATGTGCATGGCTATGTTTTCAACAGTTCGACATATCAGGGGAGTTGCGAGCTTTCAAGAATCACAAATAAAGCTCGCAACCTCTTCATAAGGTTACGAGATGTATAGACAAATAAAGTATTGGGGTGATATGTAATATTTAAAATGTATTGGGAGTTAATTTTTCATTTTGAATTGATGTAAGAACAATAATGTAATATTTTTTGAGGGGGAGCATCTTGTAGATGCAAGCATCCTGAAGATGCTAATGGAGACATCTTGAAGCATGTCTTTGCGCATTGTACTCTTTTCCTTCGTTGATGTTTTTTTCCACTGGGTTTTTCCTTCGAAAGATTTTTAACGAGGCAGTGTAAGTCGCACGCACTTAGATTCCTGAAGACTTATATTCCTGAAGAAAGATGATTCAGAGTATTGGGATGCGTCAGCTAAAGGATCTCTTGCAAGCATCATGGGGAGCGTGATCTTTTATTCTCAAACTGTACTCTTTTTCCTTCGACCAAGTTTTTATCCCATTGGATTTTTCTTGGCAAGGTTTTAATGAGGCAGTTTATCACGCTTACTCATTTTATATGGATATGTACTCTTTTTCCTTCGTTCAAGTTTTTATCCTATTGGATTTTTTTCTTGACAAGGTTTTAACGAGGCATATTCCATACATATGGACATCCAGGGGGAGTGTTGTAAATGGATGTCCATTAGTTTCTATAACCGATGGCTTTTAGATTCATAACATACGTAACATATGCCTTTTGGTTTCATAACCTATGAAACGTTTGTCCCTTGGCATGGCAATGTAAGCCTATATAAAGGCCATATTTGATGAATGATATACACAACTTTCTTCTCCATTTTCTCTTGTTGTTATTTCTCTAGTTTATAACAAAATTATGTTTTTGTACTACAAGATATATTTTTAAAGTGGTCTCAATGTGTTTCAAAATTGACAAAATATGTTTGAAAACTGCAATTTAGGAATCACAAAATTGACCTAGTTCATATTACAGAAAATTTACTGTACCGAAATAATTTTTATATAAATTACTACAAACGAAACAACTTCAAAATAATTTGCAGAAACGAAACTTGCCGCCAACTGAGATGGCAGAAAAAGGGAAGTGATTAAAAAAAGGAAAAAAAAAAAAAATATTTCCGCCAACAAAGTTGGACATTTGGGTTTGGGCGGGCCCGCTTGGTTCACATGGGTTGTTTGTTTGTCGGTTTGCTTTGTTGTCGTTTGCTTGTTGTCGGTTTGCTTTGTGGTTTGCTTTGTTGTTGGTTTGCTTTGGTTTTAGTTGTTGGTTTGCTTTGGTTTTAGTTGTTGGTTCACGGTTCACTGGTTGGAGAGTAAAAAAACAAAAAACAAATATTTCCGCCAACCTTGATGGCTGAATTTTGGGCAGGCCCGGTTCGGTGGTTCGGTTGGGATGACAGTTCACGGTTCACTGGTTGGAGAGTTAAATATATAAAGCAAACCAACAACAAAGCAAACCAATCCATGTGAACCAAGAGGGCCCGCCCAAACCCAAATGTCCAAATTCAGCCAACTAAGTCGGCGGAAATAATTCTTTTTCTTTTTTTAATAGCTTCCCTTTTACTGCCATCTCAGTTGGCGGCAAGTTTCGTTTCTGCAAATTATTTTAAAATTGTTTCGTTTGTAGTAATTTATATAAAATTTATTTCGGTACAGTAAATTTTTTGTTCATATTATATGATCTTAGGGTTACTTAGGGGCTACCAAAATTTAGTGATCACTTGGATAATCTTTTGGAGTCTATTTTTGCATCATAAAGTATGGTTATAAAAAAAAAAAACTAAAGAAAGGTAAAAAATGGTCACTTAGTTAATCTCTTGTTGAAGCTCTTATGTTTTCTAGATGGGAATGGATACCATTGTTCTTTGTTCATTGTGGAAGAATGGGATTGAAACAAAATTATGGCATCCAAAGGGAAAGGGTCACACTCAATAACCAGTCAACAACACACACAACCATCAAGTACAAATTACTGCAAAAGAAGCTCCTTTTTTGTTAGCTTTGTGTATGGAAAATGCAAGGAAGGGACATACATAATCATCATAAGCTTCTTTATCTTCAAATTAGGAATCTATTGAACCAAAATGAAAAAGAAAACATCAAATATCAATTTCAATATGCAATAGGAAAAAAATTTATCCCATGCAATTTAAAATCATTTTGGCATTAAAAATCTAAAATTATCAATGAAACCAATAATTTACTGCAAAATCAAATAAAAACTCAAGACCCAAATCTAAGTATTCTCCAAAGTTCATTACAAAATTTGCCAATACAAACTACAAAAAATTTCTTTCTCAAATCAATCAAAGAAGATGATCAAAACACCACATCAACATTACCAAAACCCAAAATTTTACCAATAGAACTCAAGAGTTCCTTGCAAAAATCAAAACCATCAAAGAAAATAATCAAAACCCATCAATGTAACCAAGAAATTTATTGGGTTTCCATCAAAATCAAA